>JAYEPQ010000008.1:22186922-22468928 GCA_036321105.1 Dracaena cambodiana | reverse complement strand
GCAAACTGAAACATTTGGTTGGAGAGATAACTTTAAAAAGTTTTATTGCAAAAAGATTTTGAGAGAGCATTTTTTTTCCCCTTCTTCTGAGAAGATAATATTTGGTTAGCTGTGAACAAATCAAAGTATGAAGCAAAATAATATTGCATTTAAAAGTTTAACCCAAAAAGTATTTGTGAATTATCAAGTGCACCTTCATGTATGTATACATAAAGTTAAAGTAGAACTGCAACTGTATAAATTTTTGTACTGCAATTGGTAGATCTAAATACTTAACATCAAATATTGAAAGTTGTACTTAAGTATTTCCTAATTCTTGCACCAAGGTGATTTATTTGAAAAGGTAAACTTAATATTGTCTTAGTTGATGAGATAAGAGCAGGGGGTGAATGCTAACTTAGAGTTATGAAGGCACACATTAGAATCTAGAGATTTTATATTGAGTAGATCTAAAACAGAGTATATGAAGTGTAAATTTAGTAAACGACGGACCCTAAACTATAGTGCTGTAACACTGGACGGGCAAGAGATACAAAATGAGCGATCAGTTTAGGTGTTTGGGTTCTATTATTCAGAATGATGAAGAGATCGATAATGATGTCAACCATACGATACAATTTGGCTGGTTGAAATGGGGAAGTGCAACATAAGTTTTATGCGACCGTAACATTCTGTTAAGGCTGAAGGAAAAATTTTACAAGACTACTATTATGCCAGCTTTATTATATAGTATGAAATGCTGCACAATAAAGAAACGTCATTCACAGAAAATAAGTATAACAGAGATACGCATGCTTCGCTGGATATGCGACACCATTAGAAAAGATAAAGTGAGAAATGAAGATATTCATGCTAAGATAGATATAACCCCTATCGATGAGAAGATGCGAGAAAATCATTTATGATAGTTTGGTCATGTGCAACGTAGATTTATAAATACACCAATCCAACGAGAGAAGTTTATCAATGTAGGACAAGTTAAAAGAGTGAAGGAAAGACTGAAAAAAATATGGATGGAGGTGATACGAAAAGTTATGGATTCTAGAGACTTAAATGAGGAGATACTATTTGACAGGAATGAATGGATAAGGATTATCAATATGCATGATCGATCCGGCATGATTCTCTTTTGGTTTTTGTAGCCTACCCCAAGTATTTAGGATAAAAGGCTTAGTAGTTGTTGTTGTTGTTAAACTTGGTATATGAATTTTATTGTTTTTAAAAGTAAAATATAACATTCTTCATAGTGTGAAAGGGATTATTTCAAAGATGGGCTTATTTGTAAATGATAATGCATAATGGATAAGAGGATTTGACTATAAAAGTAATTTAAGATGAGAGACAAATTAGGAAATTCATAGCTAAAGTAAGATTTGATTAAATATAAGAGAAGTGGGGGGAGAGAATCTAATCTTTAAAAATATTCTTAGACGAACCATTTCAGAATAAAATAAGCACTTTAGATAAGATATACTTATCATCATCAATTCTTTAAAACGAAACGATCCTTTCACACTCGAGTAATGAGTATACAATGGAAGATTGAATACAATGAAATTGATTAGCAAAAAGGGGAGAAAAAAAAAAAGAAAAAAAAAATAGTAAAGCTTTGGTTGGAGCGGTAAGCATACAAAATTCCCAGTCCACTGTGTCAAAGTTCAGAGCAAACACAATAGAGGCTAGTACTTGACAAAAATGTCAAATGTTGAAATTAAATTAAA
Source organism: Dracaena cambodiana (assembly GCA_036321105.1). Taxonomy (NCBI): domain Eukaryota; kingdom Viridiplantae; phylum Streptophyta; class Magnoliopsida; order Asparagales; family Asparagaceae; genus Dracaena; species Dracaena cambodiana. The sequence continues at coordinate 22,467,207 of JAYEPQ010000008.1, read as the reverse complement.
TTAACAAAAAAGGAAGAAAAAAGAATCAACTCGACCGACCTTTGGAGAACTGAATTTGGATGAGAACTAATTGCAGCTGCGACAGCGACTAATTAAGACATCAAGTACATTGAACATGCCAACCCAACCTCACTTAATCACCGCATTAATGGTATCTTAAGCAAAGAGACAAAACATTTCGTGATCCCTAATTAATTTATCTGCCTTACCATTAGATTAATCAGAAACGGATTACTCCACTAGATGACCTCACGTACATCAAACCTAATAGCTGTACATCACGTTGGTCCGTCTAATGACTGATGAACTAACCAAATAAAGATTAAAGTTAATAAATTATAATAAAATAATGGTAATTCTTCTGAAAGAAAAAGCAGTGTTTGATTAAAATAATTCCGGTCCCTTTCAATTTTTGGAAGCTTCGTTATGAGCTGGACCGATGTGTCCCTTTCAATTTTTGGACTCTATTTTGGTTTACTGGTTCATATTTCCATCATATCTAAGGGATAAGATCAATTGAAGATTTGAAAATGTGACGCTCTAAATCACATAGCTGGGACTGAGTGTGTATTCCAATAATGGGCGTAGGGTGTTACTGGTGGGCACTATCAATACTGGAATGCATGAGGCTAGTTTTATTTTTCCTTTTAATACAAACATAGACAAGAGATAGAGAAGAACATAAATATCCCACAGATCTGAATCTATCTGCCACAACATCGCATGCATGCATATAACAATATCCAAAAACAAGTTTATGGAAATGATAAGCAATAAGTATACATTAAAAGGTTGCTCATATAGAGTCAAGTACATTATTAGAACAAATCAACTCAAGTACTAAATATATACAAGAGTGTTTAGATACCACGGACAGAACTAGAAAATATGATACATATGCAAATACAAACTAAAATAATAAATATACAAAATGAAGAAAAATCCTAGAAGAAATTGGCTACTGACGTTCGGCCTACACCTAAACATGTAAATCCTCAAGAGTTGGTTTTCCTCCTCTACTACTGCTATCTATCCTGATAAATATAGTGTGTGATAATTTCAGGGGTCAGAACCCAAACGAAAATATAAATCCAAACTCGTGCAATATTATGCAAACCATATCAGTGAGGCATGCTAGTAGGAACAATATAAAAGATGTATATGAATGAATTATGAATTACAAAATATGCAAAATATAACTTTGATCATGAATTACATGGTATACAAAATATAACTTAATTAAAGTATGCTAAATATAACATGAATCATGGCGTACATAGATATGCTAAATATAACATAAATCATGACGTACATGAATCAAACAATAAACTATGCCAAATATAATAAGAAACATGTGGTGCATTGTGTGCATAATATGATATGATCAGACAAATAGATAGAAATTCTATCCTATTAGTTTGGAATTGAACAGTGAGAGCATTTACGTGTTCTAGAAATGTACTGTGCTTACTCGGTACTACGGACCCAAGATCGATCACATATGAATTGGATTCTGCATCGTTAGGCACACTGAATATCCCATATATATCCAGAGTCACGCCTTCAAGTACTGGTCCTCATTCGAACAGAATGACGTCCCGCCAAGAACACAAGTAAGAAACAAGATAAATAAGAAACCGATTGTGCCAGTACATACATTAACGGATGCACCCAAACAAGATAAGAACTTTCGTAATACATGCTTTGTTCTACCATTTATTTTCTTAATACCCACAATATAGTATATGCTAAGTATCAATGTGATATATGTAATATGGGTACTGTATCAATAGCCATGTGAATATGATACAACATGCACGACAATACTGGCAAGTATAAGAGTGATACTGGCAAGTAAAATAGTTACATGATATATTCACATGAGTAAGATATCATTTCTAAACAAGAATAACATGTACATGTAATAACATATATAATTAAACATGGGTTCATGTAAGCCAGGTAAAATGAAACGACATGTATGTCAATACTGGCAAGTACAAGAGTAATATTGGCATGTACAAGAGTCACAGGACATAGTCACGTGTGTGAGGTATTATTTCCAAACAAAAATAATATGTACAAGTAATAACATATTTAATTAAATATGTGTGTATATATCATATCATGTATCAAGTAACATATGCACAAATATGGAATGTATGTCAATGCATGAACTTGGACATATCTGAAATCAACATGTAAAGGTAATAATAAGAGTGAATGAATATATATGTATTATATCGTACATCGAGCATGACATGCACAAGCATGATATATGTGCTTATATTGTTGTAATTCAATGAGCAGTCAGATCTTCCAAATCTTGTTTGTCTAGCATAAAAAGGAGTTAGAGGCTAAGATTTAGTATAGTTATAGATAATTCAATTATTTTTCTAATGAATCTGAAATTAACTTAATTAGAGTTCTAAAATAAATGTTATGGTTGTTTTACTATGGATGTACTACTGCTGCTATGAACCTCATATGACTGAGACTCCAGATTAGTTTCACCATGATAAAATTAAATTTAGAGTCTAAGATCTTAATTAGTCCTAGATAATTAAATTAGCTATCCAAATAAAACTTGAATAAGCTCAATTGGAGTTATAAATCAAAATTTATAACCATTTTGCCATGGTCTTGCTACTCCAGAACTGCTGACTTGGTGCAGCAACAATTGATGAATTTTCATATTATTTTTGGTTACGTAAATTGCCAAATTAGAATCTGCTGTAGTGGGAAAAATTATAGTTTAATTAATCATCTTCCTAATGGTACTAGAATGAGATTAATTGGAGTTAAAATGCAAAAGTTATGAGTTTAAAATAGGCTACTGCAGATGTATGGCCTGTGATACAATTTGTGCATGTGTGACATGTACGGTATGATACTTACAATAAAACTCAAGATAAATGCAATTTTGAGCATTCATAATCAAGAAATTAATGAAACATCTAGTATCATATAAAAATCAAGAAATCACAAGTTTAAAGGATTGGAGAGTGTATTCTTATTTCTTGTTAAATCAAAATTGGATAAGATTCAATATTGATGTGATTGCTTCTTAGAAGTGGAGAAATTTCCTAAGAATCATCCTAGAGAATAAGGTCAGGTGCTGGAGAAGGTTTTTTCATATTTGTGGAGAAGTTTAGAGTTGATTTGAAGAGGCTAAACTCAAGAACATGCTCATATGGTTATTTTGTGGATTTTGCAGTCCACTCTTAGACTGAATATTTAGCGATTTATTTGAGAAAAATAAAGAGAGAATTAGGGTTCAATCTATAGAGAAAATAAAGTGGAGAGTGAGAGGAAGAAGTTGGATTTCTTTCAGATTTTTCTGAATTTATTTCGAGAGTTAAACAGCCGGTGGAAATTGCTTATTCTGCCTTATTAACTCTTAAACTTTACCTTAATTATAAGTTTGCTATTAGGTCAACTCTTATTCAAATTTGGTCAAGCATGGCTTCTGGGCTTCTAGAGATAAATTTGAAGTTGGGTAAAATTAAAATTCTTAATTTAATTTGATTATTTTAATTGGATATTTACACGAAAATTGGCCGATCCAGAATAATTCAAGAAAATATAGAAAAATCTAAAATAATGAGATAAGAAGTCCCCACTTTGTAGAATTTAAAATTTAAGATTAAATTAAAATATATAATTCAATTTACTCAGTATCTACCGTATCAGTATTCGGGTTGCCGAACTGATACAGATGATATGGAATTAATCGATAGATGGGTTTAAGAATTAGAGGCATTACAAAAAAATCTAATGGGACTCTATAAATATCCAATTATCTCCAACTTTTGGGAGGATCTAGAAAATTAAATACAATATCACATTAACTGAGAGAGCTAAAAGAAGAGGATCTTCACGTCAACAAAATCTCTCTTTTCTTCATCATCCTAATCAAGATCTTCATTATCGTGTAAAAAGAAGATGTCATTCACATCAAGCCAATCAAGAAGAAAGTTTCAACAAAATGAAGGAGTTCTCTTGTTACATTTAACACATTAACTTTGGCAAGTAATCTTCTTCCTTCTTGTTTTCTTTCTTTCTCATAATCCATATCAAGATTACCGCTAGATCGTTAACGAGATTAGAAGGATCGCTCGAGGAGAGGAGATTTTGGCAAACTAGCCAATCAGTAGAAAATACTAGCTTTCGTAACTTAGATATGGTTTCTATCATCATAGATAATCAGATTAAAAGAATTTATCATTTGATTTAAAAGAATAACTATGTATTCAACTGATAATTCTATGTTTTAAAAAAATTGCAATCTTCCCCTACATGGTGAGTTTTGATAATTTTCCATGCAAAATAAATGGTGACTCTAGTTGGAACTATTTCTTATATCATGTAAGAGGTTATATTGTAATCTAACGACATGGCTCCGAATGCCACCATGGAACCTCTAGTAATCATTTTGATCTGAGTAAATTTGAAGAGTACATCCATCCAGAATCATGTTATAACAGTGCGATGCTCATGACTGGGGTACCAATAATACTCCCCTCAGCAAACATGATAATATTGATAATAATCCTTTGAACTTGGGAGCAATGCCAGAGACCACCATTGATAATTTACGGACTCAAAGTAAACTCCTAGAAAATATTCAAGCCCAATTAATGCATTTATATATAAAGAAAAGTTGCAACAAGTGGGGATGGTTCAACCATTTCCACTTAAATAAGATATAGTACGAAACCCTCCAAATTTTGAGCCACCATAATTACAACGTTGTAAAGGCAAAAGTTCTCCAAACCAACACCTTTAACACTTCAGGTTACAAATCGGTAACATGGTAGGGAATGACGGTAACATGGTAAGACTCTTTGTCAGTATTCTCTTTGGATTTACTTTCAGTTTTAATAATAGACTCTATAAAATTGTGGAGTAATCTTAAAACTAGGTTTCTCTTCTGATTCTATGAAGATGTGATTGGGGTGACAATACCAATACTTTTAATAGAAAATCAGGAGGTGAACTTATCCATGATATCATTTAAAGATTCAAAAAACTTGCTTTCAGATGTCTGAAAGGCATGCCTTTGTCATTGCTAATTCAAACATGTCTACATAATTTTCCAGTCAAGCTTGAATCCAGAATGGGTGCCTGTAGAATGGGAAAAAAAAGTCAAGAAACCCCCCCCCCCCACCCATATGCCAGGCTAGGCTAGCTACTAGCCTTGCGTCAAGAGCCATGTGATGCTAGTAGTCTCACATCAACCTCACATGTGAGGCTAATAGCCCTCCATTCAATGGAATTCTTATCTAACTAGACTCACTTTTGACCTCGATTTGGATAATCAAATCATATCCAATCACATCCAAATATAGGTTTCCAAACATGTCCAAAGGGAAAATTGAATTCTTGATTTTTTTTTTTTTTTATCTTTAAAAGAAATGGTGGTTTCTATTCCTATCCTCAAAGAAAAGTTGCTAAGATTTCTCTTAGCCTATAAATAGCATAAGAAGAAAAGAATTGAGATCTTTTGGCAAAATCATCCAGCTCAAGATTCTCACGTGCCGTCAAGCAAGTGTCCAAGGATAGGCCAACCATTTCTTCACCTCCTCGTACGTGATCAAGTATTGGATTGACAATGAGATGCAAGATTGAATCTCATACTCACGTGAAGAACCCAACAATAAATAAGGGGAAGCACATATCATTGTCTCTTTCTCTTGTAATCTTTTTATCTTTCTTTTCTCACTTCAAATTATTGTAAATCTCTACAATGGGAATAAAAAGGTGCAATTTTTATACCCAACAAGAGATGGCAACTTTGCTCAGGATGCCCTTTGCAACCAAAGAGAATATCATGGTCTAATCCGATACTCATAGAATGGGCGAGACTCTGAAAGCATTGATCATTGAATTCGATCTGCGAAAATACAAAAAGTTTAGCTTTTCGAGATTGGTTATCTCTAAGACAACATCGTTATCGCCACGTAAATACAAAGGTATTGGTTCCCATACAAGAAGAGACCCTCATAAAACGAGTCTTCAAATCTTATAACTTTGCAGTCAACCAAGCAAGTAGTCTTGTCCCCCATAATGTGAGACATTGCTTTTACTATCTTAATCGCCAAAGAAGGATCAGCCTTGAGCCATACCAGAGCCCAAGAATTGACTCAAAAATCGTGCAAGAAGCAAAGACTACTCAAGGCCCACGTTAACCGCAGGGTCAAGTTATCAGAGCCTAGACATGAGGGTAACATGGATGATTGGAATGCATGGTTAAACAATGCATATAGGATTTGAAATGTGAGGGTAAACTTTTCTTGAAAGCTGTAAGATGCAAGACTATTTGGTAGCCTCGTGTAAGCACTCTTGCTAGTAAAAACACAAAACACAAGGCTTAGATTTGCGTCGATTTATTACAACTAATATTCAATCTCACATTACAAAACTTAAGCTCAAGGCTCAGCCACAGGTAGAAAATTAGAAATACGAGGCTATTTGGCAGTCTTGTGTTGATCTATTACAACCTGACCCCATGTTTCAGAATCAAAACGTGAGGTTAAACCATGCATATCAGAGCAACATGTTCTCTAACCCATATGGATTTACAAGAATGTGAGCTTCAACCTCACATAGCACGCTTTAGAAACAAGGCGAATTCTCAGCCTCGTGTAAAGCATGTGAAACGTAAGGGTAATTCATGTGTCAAGAATTTGAAACATGAGGCTAACTGCTAGCCCCGTGTGGTTTTCTTGGAAGATGGAAATGATCCATTATCTTATGAGAGACTTCATGAGTATCAACACTAGGTCCATATAGGGAGTGGGTCCCACATTCAGAGAGCTCTTGCCCAATCCTTAGTTCATTATGAAAAGTTGGTCAGTGTAACTGAAACTCCCATCCAAGACTTAATGGAGTACTTAACAGGAGAGAGATGCAACCCAATTGAGTCCACAATTTCACTATGAGTGGTTAATTTCCATTATTCTATCTGACTGCCGCTGCAGTTTCCAAGTACCGAGATCCTCGGTATTCAGCCATCTGACCAAGCTAGTGGCACAACTTCATGCTTTAAGGTGGAAACAATTGCGTGAAAAGAGCCACTTTGCTTATGATGATCTGGTCGTGATAACATCTAACGTGGTAGGTAAAGGCAAATAGTCCATGATAGAAGAAAAGTCTTCTGAATTAGAATTCTCATCACTTGGTTTGGAAGTTTTAACAAAATTTAAAAGCGTATGTTATCACACACACCATAGAAATGGTGTGACGATCCTGTTAAATTACAGAATGTTAGTAGGGGTGCCGTTCAAAAAGAAGAAGAAGAAGATGATGATGATGATGATGATGATGATGATGAGCACTTCATTGTTATCACACCTCGGTCCTATGGCTCCTCCAAAGGTAGCTAAGTGGCAGTCAACATGGTAGATAGCTTAGATGAGCTAAACCAAAGAATAGGAGAACAAGATCAGATGATTCGAGAGCAACAAAAAAGTATCAACAAGACCAAATCATTGATTATGTAAATATTGGAAAAGCCTCGAAAAAAATCCAGAGATAAAATTAGTAGCTCTTCTTCCGGACAGACACTACATCCAAAGAACTAAAAAGGTAAATCCCCCATGATTGAAATTGAATATAATTATGAAAGAGAACGGGAAGCGTCCTTCTCTGACAATGAAGAGGAGATAAAACTTATCATCGGCCCTCACACCGAGAAAACAGAAAAAAAAATCTAAAATTAGCTGGAGAGCCTAATACACTGAAAAGACCTAGAGAAGTGAGAATAACAAAGCTTTATCCTGCAGAATGAAAATCGACTCCTCTTCCAGACAAATATAAATGACTAAAACTATATTCATATGATGGGAAAGGATCACCAAATTAATTCATGTATTACTTTTTCTCACATGCAGGCCACTTAATGGGGAATGATTCCATTTTGACAAAAATCTTCGTAAGCACACTGAAGAGGCCCGCTTCAACTAGTTCATGAAATTACCACCAAATACTATCCAAACTTAGGCTGATCTCGAGAAGAAATTTCTAGCCCGATTCCTTGAAGATGAGATGGAGGTATTAGTGCACTCTCTCTTGGACACAAAATAGAGGGAGAATGAATCAGTTAAGAGTTTTATAGAGGAGTTCCATGGGACATTGGTGCAATATCCGCATGGCATTCACATGAAACCCTTGTTAAAACCTACCAGCATAACTTCCAGATGAATGTGCTCGTTAAAATGAGTGATGTAGAATCCTTGTTTTGGAAAGATCTAGTAAAACAAGGTTGTTCGTCATAAAGCTGAATTATATTGAAAACTTCTCAATAAAAAATTACAATATGAACGACTTTCCATTTACAGAAGATGAGAAAAATGATTCCTCTTTATTTAACATTGGGTTCTGTTCTAGCCGTGGAGCACGCTCCTATTCTCTATTGACTGTTCGCCGCAAAAGTTTCTTTACTTTCTTCCATTGAATTAACTTAAATTACAATAGAAATGAACAAGATGTATAAAGAGAACAAACGAGAGGATTTTATACTTCAATCTCTCTTTTAAAATGTGTTGTGTGGGATCAGTGGCGATGGGATCTATAGTAGTTCATTTGGACGATCGGTACGTTGAAATCTTCTCTTTTGAAGATATCGGCCGACTGTAGACTATCTTTTTGGTCTTTGCTCTTCACGAATCCAAGGCTCTATGCGTAACTTGAATTCTCTAAGAGGAAGATGATCACAAAAAGGCTTCAAGGCTCTCTCGCGTACTTGAATTGCCAAAGGATCGAAAGAAGGAAGAAGAAGACCTCTGATCTCTGGTTTTGATTCGTTCAAGGCTCTCACGCGTAACTCGAACTTTACCAAAATTTCAAAAAGATCCAAAAAGATCCTCTCCCCTAGGGTTTCACCAAGAAGGTATTTATTGCCCCAGGAAGATTTGAGAGAGTTTCTATCTGAATAGAATTTGCTCTCATCAAGGATTCCAATCAAATATTTAATATTGATTTAAATCTCTTAATTTAGAATTCTGATTGGATTTGATTTGGTATTTGGATAAGCCTAAATCATAATCTCAATCAATTTGAGATTCTGGTTATCTGCTCACGCGGAGTTTTAATCGCATCAAAATGCGGCGCTAAATAATTAGTGCGCGGAGCTAACGCGGCACTATTGAACATCTCCGCGTTTACTCAAACGCGAGGCTAAAAGTAGCCAGACGCGGAGCTATGGATTAGCTCCGCGTTCTGTTGTGGAAAACCCTTTTTACTTAGAAATTTTTACTGCCAACAGAACTCCCTCCAAATTTTTCAAAATGGCTTCGAACTTAGCAAATTTTGAAATACTTTGGATCTTCAAACTGAAAACGCAGAGTTAGAATACCAAGTCTCCTTCGCGTTTTGCTCGCCTACGCGGAGCTAATCAGCTTCACTTCATTTTCAGTGAAATGAGTAATTGCTTCATTAATTACTCTGAATTTCTGCGCCGAATACCAAGCGACGGAAATCTTGTTTAAATAGAGCTTCTCGGCTCATCTTCTTCTTCATTCGAAGATTTTGAAGAGTTCCCAACTCCTGCAACCGAGTGAGCAATATTAATGAGCGATCTTCAATTGATCTCCCTTTAACTCTCCATAGATTTTCATCATTAAGATGTCTCTCCAGAAGAGTTTGGCTTTATGCATGTTGGCCGGCGTTAATGGTAGCGGCCGTGGAAGTAGATGCGACGGTGAACTACTCTATGCAGCGTCTTCCGAAGGTAAAGACCTTAACTCTTGGGCTTCAAAGAACCATTTTGAGATGTTTTGGCTCGGTTTAATCCGGCCAATTGTTTGCTTTACCGGCGAGATCGCCGTTCTCTGGCCGTAAGGCTTGAAGGAGAAGGAGAAGTCAGAGAGGAACTCTGATCTTTCTCTACGCGAAGTTATCGCGTCATCCCTGCGCTTGAAACGCGGGGCTTATCTGACTAGCAGTCGTGATGAATTTGCGAGGCTATCTTTGATTAACAGTCGCGAGGAATCTGCGAGACTATCTTTGATTAGCAGTCGCGAGGAATCTGCGAGGCTATCTTTGATTAGCAGTCGCGAGGAATCTGCGAGGCTATCTTTGATTAGCAGTCGCTTGATGTTGCGAAGCTATGAAAGAGAAGGAAATAACAGAGAGAAATTGTCCCTCTTTTATGTGAAATTATCGCGTCATCCTCTGCGTTTGAAGCGCGATGCTATTTCTTCTACTGCACGCGGAGTTAGTTTAGCTCCGCGCTTTCACACTTTTAGAAATTCTGTTCCTTTCGCAGTAAGTCCGATCCTTTCTGAAGAGGAGTGTATGTGGGTCTATCGATCTTCATCAGCAAAAGTAACTCTAAGGAAGTCAGAAGCATATGCTTTACAACATAGTTGCAGGTTTTAAGCTCTGGCTCCTGGAGATAAACTTTTGAAGGAGCTACAAGCTCAAGTAAGGGCTTGCGGCACTTCTCTTTCCTCTCGTGCTTCATTTCAGATGACAGATCCAAATTGACATTTGCAGAGGTGATCTTTTGCATGTGAACCAGGGAACTGAGGTTCAACACCCCGTAGAGAAATCTTACCGTTAGATTATTGATGAGTTGATGAATATGTAGAAGCTTTCAGGAGAGCTATAACTTCTTCTTTGTAATTTCTTGCTTCATGAATAAAGATAAATTATTTTCCTCTCTATCTGTCGACTTCAAGAGTCTTGCTTGCTCAACAAATAGATGGTTAATAATTCTGGTAAAATAATCTAAGGCTCTTCTGCGTAACTTAGATCATTAATACCTGAAGTGATCGGATAGGGATCATCTTTAACTTAGCCAAAAATCCAAGTTTTTTATGAGAACGCGAAGCTAAAATACCAAGTTATCTTTGCGTTTCACGGAGTTGAGCAGAATATCGCGGAGTTAATATCTTCAATTTTTTTCTTTATCACGTGAGGCTAATAGCTCCGCGTTTTGGAGAGTAACTGACCAGTCATTTTCTCCGAAATCCGCGCCGAATTCCAAGAGGTGGTTTCCCTCATTTAAATGAAACTCTATTCTTTTTCTTCTCACTTCACTTGAGAATTTTCCAGAGATCTCAGAGGTTTAAGCGATTAGAGCTCAGGCGACCCGAGCGTTCTCTGACCGGTTTTTTCCAAATTTTCTGTCGATTCCACTCGATTTTCACAAGTAATGGCGCCCAAGACTCGTGCTACCCCCCGCGCAGCTTCGTCCTCGTCAATTGGTGCTAGTAGTGGTGGCGATAATCGTGGCGGCGAGGCGCCAGCCCACATTTCGCCCATCGGGGGTAAGAATCTTTCTATCCAGACTCTTTAGGAGATTTTAGAATGATTTGGTTGAGTTCTAACCAGTTAATCATCTCTTCCATCGGCGAGATCGCCGTATTCCGGCCATAAGGCTTGGAGAAGAAGAAAAGCCTCTGGCTTTCTTCTCACGCGAACTTATCGCGTCATCCTCGCATTTTGAAACGCCGGGCTATTTTAAGTAGCAGTCGAGCTGAACGCGAGGCTCTTTTAAGTAACAGTCGCGCTGAAACGCGAGACTATTTTAAGTAGCAGTCGCGCTGAAACGCGAGACTATTTTGACTTCTGCGCGGTCTAATTTTTAGCTTCGCGCAGTGCTATTTTTTAGCTTCGCGCATTCTAATTTTTTAGCTTCGCGCGTCCATACTTAGAGAAATTTTCTGTCTTATAGAAACTTCTCTAACTCTGCTTTCTTTTTGCAGTAGGGTATTCGATGGAAGCTCTCCCCCACAAGAACTACTTCGGCTTTGCTGGGGGTTCTGATCCTTCCGGTCAATTTCGCTTCACCACTATCTTGGCTTCATATAAGCCAAACCCGAAGGAGCGCAAGGAGAAGTTGATCAAGTATCACCCCACTACTGTGCGGGAAATTATAACTAATGCAGCATTCGAAACTTTGAATAGAGAGGCGATGGAGAAACCCGCCTTCCTCTTTGGAGACCTGATGGATCAATCAGATGAGATCCTCTTTGAAGAGGAGTGCATTTGGTTATATAACTCAGGCGAAATGCTGATATTTCTGCCTAGAATGGATCGTACCTATCCCCTAGCCTATCTTCAGAGACTAGCGATGCCTCGGGCATTATAATGGGGACTAACTCAAGAGCAAGATGGCGTCCCAACGGGCAAATTTGGTGCACAAGGGGTTTATCAAGATGGTCCCCCTAGATGCATTACTCGCTTGCTTCCAGGCCGATTTGGCAAGGAGCTTCAAGTAGGAGAAGTCCCATCCCGCGCACGAACTTTCTTAAGTGAGTTTCTGGCGAAGGATGGTCAGTACCCGGCTAGCGACTTTAGGATGCCTGGCTGGGTTTATTCTTCTAGTAATATGTGGTGGGCCCTTTGGGCGCTACTGGCTCAGTGGGTGGCTCGGCAAATGAATTTGACGCTGACTATTTCACGCCTACCACATGTCCAATTTCCTCATCAATTCCTCCCATTGATGAATTAGGGAGTGACGAGAGAACGGAAGTTGTCATTGCGGCCGCCGCAAACGAGGCTACACCGTCTCTAAGTATGCCGTCTCCAACACCACCGGTCTGCTCTACTAAGACCTTTCCAGTGGTCTTCGGTGCACCTTCTGCTCCTCAGTCAGTGGTGCTAACATCATCTATCATTGTGGCTGCTGAGACACCTGCAACTCCTCCAGCTTCAAGTCTTCCAGCAGGGGATGAGGATAATTTGAAGTTCTCGTTCGAAGCCACTTCCGTAAGTGAGGGAGCTTCTGGTGGAAATACTCCCTCATCTTCTCCTATAGGTGGCGCTGCCCAGGTGATCTGTACTAGCGCCGCTTCCCCTCAGGTTCCTAGCTCTTCCAGATCTGCATTGGCTTTATTGGTTCCCCACATCCTGAATTTGGTGCAGGGACGGGTTTCTTCTTCGACTCCGGTAGCCACTGCTCCCCTGCCCGTGACATCTCCCTTGGCATTACCTGCTTTGCCTGCTGAAACTTCAAATCCTCTTGAAGAACTTTTCAACTTCAGTGTCATTGATTTTATGCGTTTACTAAAGAGATGTATCGAGATGGTCCTTGCTGGCCACGATTTCTTCAACTTTGCACGTCCAATGTTATTCCGCTATCAGGAAAACATCGAAGAAGTTGGGGGACGAGATCGAGCAGCTCCTTACCGGGCCCGCCTTACAGTCTTAGAAGAGCAGGTGACCACACTACACACGCTCCGTCAGGCGGATGTGGAGGCGATCACTAAGATAGAACTGGCGCGGCTTCGGGCGGAATCAACATCGCGTAGAAATGCTTTAAGGCAGCAGGAAGAGAGATGGTCTCAGAAGCTGACAGAGCTCGAAGCCAGCTGGGAATCTATTCTCGGAGATTTGAGGAGGGTGGACTCTGAGATTGGGAGAGTCATGCTGCCATTTCTAGAGCCCAGGAGACGATCGCCAGAGCTCAGGCCATCTTGATAGATAATGAACTCCGATTAGGGGAGTCTGTCAAGAAGCGGGAAATGTTGCTTCTCCAACAGGAACAGGTCAAGCAGGAGGAGATGGCCAGGAACCGTGCCATTGAAGAGTCTCGTCAGCAGCAACTTGCAATAAATGATGATGAGTTGCGTAGACAGGCTCAATATACTGTGGAGTCATCTCATCGTCGAAATTTGGATGAGACGATAAATAAATTGAAACTCCTGGGAGACTCATAGTTTCCTTTCTCTATTCTCTCATTTTTTTTCTTGTAATAAGAACTTCGCAAACGGGAGAGAGATAACCTTTGATGGTTCTTCGAAATTCTTTTTGTATCTTCACCCTTTTAATAAAGATGATTCTTTTGACTCTTTTATTTGTCAGCTTCAAAACAGATTTGCTTGCCCAACAAATAACTTGTTGTCAAAATGATTTATCCCTCTGTATCGTTTATGCACAATTTTCCGTACCATACTGTCAGAGGTGAGAATTTAACATGACAGGGTTTATGGGATTTTTAGCAAACCCCCAGCTATCAACGGATTTGATTAGCCTTTACCAACTACCGTTTGAGTTGGGCTAGCCATGTTATTCCCCTCAACATGGTGAGTTGTCGAGAATTTCGTTTGGGATTAAATGCCAAACTTTTCCTCTTCCCATTGCCTTATCGGCATTAGGTAATTCATACTTTTACCCCAGTATGATGGGTTGGCGAGAAACTGGTTCTCTTTCCATTGCCTAGTCGGCGTTGGGCAATTCATACTTTTACTCCAGTATGATGGGTTGGCGAGAAACTGGTTCTCTTCCCATTGCCTAGTCGACGTTGGGCAATTCATACTTTTACCCCAGTATGATGGGTTGGCGAGAAACTGGTTCTCTTCCCATTGCCTAGTCGGCGTTGGGCAATTCATACTTTTACCCCCAGTATGATGGGTTGGCGAGAAACTGGTTCTCTTCCCATTGCCTAGTCGGCATTGGGCAATTCATACTTTTACCCCAGTATGATGGGTTGGCGAGAAACTGGTTCTCTTCCCATTGCCTAGTCGGCTTTAGGCAATTCATACTTTTACCCCAGTATGAAGAGTTGGCGAGAAACTGGTTCTCTTCCCATTGCCTAGTCGGCTTTGGGCAATTCATACTTTTACCCCAGTATGATGGGTTGGCAAGAAACTGGTTCTCTTCCCATTGCCTAGTCGGCATTGGGCAATTCATATATTTTAGGTCAGAGGCGTTCAATCGTGCATGCCTAAAAGAAACTTTTGCGGCGAATAAACTGGCGACCACAGTGGGAGCCATCTCTTTCACTGACGAAGAGATTGTGCGTAATCGGACGTTGACTTGATCGGATCCGAGTAGACACGCTGGTCGTTGAAATCGACTAGCTGAAGTACGAGGAGTTTCTCTCCTCTGGATCAGGTGACTTGGATGAGACACGGCACTATCGTCGCATGTACTCCAATGCCCAAGTGACGGGTAAAAAGGTATCCACCGAGAGACGGGGATCCTTGGAGACTGCGGCTATAGGGCCGGAGTTCACACAAGAAATCCTAGCCGAGGATGAGCTTCCGATTGTCGAAGAAGACCTGGGGACTGGATTGACCAGAACCCAACTCCGAAACAGGAACCGGAGAGCTAGGCGTAGAGCCCTCAAAGCCCGCCTTGGACGCGGAGCTAACACCAGAGGACGCGAGGCTATGGTCCCTCTCAAACTGGCTCGCACCACCCGCGAGACTAGTCTCTACCGCGTTAAATGCGAAGTTACAACTTGCCTTAAAAGCAATGAAAAGCCAGCGTGTGATATTCCGCGCGAGACTATTGCTGAGCCTAGCGAGAGACGCGAAACCAGTAAGATTTGCGCTAGTCGCAAAATATCTGACACTCGCGAGAGACGCGAGTATAAATATTCTGTAAAGCCAGCGTGTGATATTCCGCACGAGGCTATTGCTGAGCCTAGCGAGAGACGCGAAGCCAGCAAGATTTGTGCTAGCGCAAAATATCTGACACTCGCGAGAGACGCGAGTATAAAAATTCTTTAAAGCCAGCGTGTGATTTTCCACGCGAGACTGGTATTAAGCCAAGCGAGAAACGCGAGGCTACTTGCGAGAAACGCAAGACTTCTGACACTCGCGAGAGACGCGAGTATAAAAATTCTTTAGAGCCAGCGTGTGATATTCCACGCGAGGCTGATACTAAGCTAAGCGAGAAACGCGGGGCCAGTAATACTTGCAATAAACGCAAGACTTCTGATACCCGCGAGGAACGAGAGGACGATTGGCAAATAGTTGTCAATCATAAAAATCGTGCTAGGTGCGAAGCTATGATCTGCTTTAATCGCAAAGATAAGCCAGCGTGCAAGAACTTCCCTTCACGCGGGGCTATTATTCCAGAAGCTAAATTTATGAAGACACGCCAAGCCAGCGAGAAACGCGAGGCTAATGTGGCAAGATGCGGAGCTATTCCTCAGCTCCGCGCTATGAGACGCGAAGCTACTTCTAAGTTCCGCGAGGATTAACCCGACTACAGAATCAGGGATGATCATTCAAAGAAGCTCCAGTGGACTTCCAGACCCTCTCAGAAGTTGAATGGACCTCCTGACTCCATGGCTAAAGGCGCTGATCTCAGGGGGTACCTCTCCAAGAAGAGAGGCATAGACCAACTTCAAGTTGAGCCTGTCTGTCATTGCCAGCAACTTGTGACGGCAGTATCTGCCGTGATGGACAACTGCGGCTGCAGCAAGAGCAGGGTATCAGTGTTTGACCGATTATCTGAGACGGACAACAACCCTACCAAGAAAACAAGAACCACTTTCTTAAAAGAATGGAGAGCTGTGACTTCTAATATGGTGGGAAAAGGGAAGAAAATTGTAGAGACGGATGATGATTCAGAATCGAGCGATGAAGAACCTCATCGTGTTACTCGACTAAGATCAGAAGCCGTCCCGCCCCGAAATTATAAGAGGCTCGCAGGGGGTTTTTACGATGAGGACAGTGATAATTCAGCTATAGCCTCACCTCGTTCCTCTGCATCATCTCGACTACAGAAGTCAGTATCTTACATGGCAGATAAATCTGATGATATCAATCAGAGATTTGAAGCTCAAGAAAGAATGATTCGAGAGCAGCAAAAGATGATTGAAGGTCTTAAAGTCATGCTATCGAGATTTATTGAAGATAATGACAAAAAGGGTAAGGAAAATCCAAATGAAGAAGAACAGGAGGAGAAAGCCCACTCGATGCATGAGGAAGAGGATAGATTTTCTTTTCATAATCCACATGAAGAAAAGCTTAAAAAATTACAGAATCAACTCGAAGCTTTGATGCGTAAAAAGGAGTTGAAAGAAGCAGGGGTCTCAAGACCGTATCCTCCTGAATGGGATACGATACCATACCCACAGAAGTATAAGCCGCTCAAGTTAGAGCCATACGAAGGAAAGGGATCGCCCAGTCAGCATATATATTACTTCTTGTCCCAAGCAGGACATTTGATGGGTAATGATCCCATCATGACCAAAGTATTCGCAAGTACTTTGCTAGGGCCTGCCTTTACTTGGTTCATGCAGCTGCCCCCAGGTACTATTAATACCTGGTTAAATGTAGAGAAATTATTTCTCTCACATTTCTTCGAGGATGATACCGAGATTACGGTTCATTCCCTTCTTGCAACTAGACAAGGGGAACAAGAAAGGGTAAAAGAATTTATAGAAAGGTTTCGGGAGAAGTCCGTACATTGTAAACACGGAATGGTCCAGGAAACTCTTGTCGAGACTTGTCGACACAATCTTAAGACCAACGTACTCCTAAAAATGGGGGCCGTAGAGTCTAAGACATGGAGGGATCTGCTCAAACAGGGAGAGCAAGCTAAGAATTTGATTTGTCGAGTTGAAGAATCTCGTGGATCAAGAAGTACTGGGGGTAGTAAGTTATATACCCAGAATAGCAGCAATAAGAATAAAGGAAAAGCTGTGATGGCATCAGAAACTGCTCCTCAGAGATCCAGCCCTCTACCGAAGCCGAAACCCCAAAACCAGCAGGGCTCAAGGCAAAATAGACCGCAGCAGGAAATAAATTATACTTTCAAGGCAGAACAGATACCTATCCTCTTTCACTTGCTCCAGAAAAAGGGAATGCTAAAACTTCCAGAAAATAAGAAGCCAGAAGACGCTGGTAAGACTAAAGATCCCAACTACTGTTTCTATCACCGGAATGTTGGGTACCCTACCAGGGATTGTTTTCCCCTTAAGAACAGAATCCAAGCACTAATAGAAGCTGGAGTTCTGACGCTTAAGGAAGAGCAAAAGAAGGTCACTGCCAATATGGCCATCATAGTGGTTGGAACCCACGAGTTCCCCACAAGAGTGACCCCAATCCCAAAGGGTAAGATGGTCACAAAGAACCTTGATCCTCACAACAAAGCCCAAGAAGGACTTGTTCCTGTGACGACCCAAAAGGGGGAAGTCATGTGGGTTCATCCCGATTTGTTAGAGGATGAGCAATGGACTACTACAAGAAGTCAAGGGAAGAAGCGGACTGTTAATGCCATTTCTTCAAATATAAAGGAAGAATATATAGTTTCGGGAACCTTCACATATTCTGAAGAAGAACCCGAAACTATGACCACTCATCAAGATGGGGCAGGCCCTTCCGGTACTCGATCCGGGAAGACATATCTTAAGGACTACACTAGAGTAGATCCGAAAGATATCTATGCGGAACTCGCAAAGCCCGCAAAACAAAAAAGACTTCGCTTCCAGAAGAATCCTATTAGAGAGGAAGGAGCAAGCGAGACTACCTTCAAGTTTGACATAATTGCTCAGTTGGTGAATATCCCAGCACGAGTAACGCTTTACGAATTGTTGAGATTATCAAAATCAACACGTGAAGCTCTAAGAGAGGCCTTTGCAGACTCTGAGTCATTCCTAGCTCAGATTATCGAGCCGGCCAATGAAGAAGAAAAGGACTCTTGCCCCGCTATCACCAAGTGAGGAGGCAAGTCCCACAAATTATCTTCTCTCCAGAAGACATGCAGGTGAGGAATATAAAGCACAACAGGCCTTTATATTTCACTGGATATGTCAGATCCTCGAAA
Source organism: Dracaena cambodiana (assembly GCA_036321105.1). Taxonomy (NCBI): domain Eukaryota; kingdom Viridiplantae; phylum Streptophyta; class Magnoliopsida; order Asparagales; family Asparagaceae; genus Dracaena; species Dracaena cambodiana. Next base: position 22,448,691 of record JAYEPQ010000008.1, on the reverse strand, counting down.
GTGGACCGAATTTAGATTGATCCGGGTTCTGCACTAAGTATCGTACCCAGAAGGTTGATGCAGCTGTTAGGGATCTCCCTACATCGTCTGACGCCAACCAATACAATGATATACGGGTTTAATGCCAATAATAGCCGTCCCCTCGGAAAAATCCGACTCCGATGTCGGATCGGGGATTTAAGGACGGAGGCTACATGCTATGTTATTGATGCAGATACCTCATATAACATTTTGTTGGGGCGGCCTTGAATCTACGCTCATATGATAGTCCCGTCGACTCTTCACCAATGCATGAAATATTGCGATGAGGAAGGAGAGGTCCGGACACTAATTGCTGAAAAGCAACCATTCAAAGGGTTGGAGAATCACTTCACGGATGTTGCACTGTACAAACCAACCCATGAGATCTCCAATGACAATCCTAGCAAACCTCCAAAGCCCGATGACAGTGGCAATGAAGCCGACACTGAGTACGAGCTTTTTGGAGAAGATGATGGGGGTGATTATGAAATCAACTCTTATTTAGATTTCAGTTCGAGTCTTGATAATATAGTGAATGCAATAGAAAGTGAGTGGGTTATTAATGAAAACATAAAGTTAGTCTACGAGTGTAGATACCAAAAAAAAAAAAATTGAAAATTGCTAAATGGGCACACCCGCGGGTTGCACCCACGCCCGCGGAAGCACCTGCGGGTTGCATCCCACGGGAGCCCCCGCGGGTTGCCACCCGCGGGAGGATTCCCGCGGGTGCCAACCCGCGGGGGCGATCCCGCGGGTTGCCACCCACGGGAGCGATCCCGCATGTGCCAACCCGCGGGTTGTTTTCCGTTCTTTTCCGATTATTTATTTTCTATTTTATTTCGCTAATATTCCGTGATCCGATTTTTCAGGAATAATTGAGCCGGATTTGGAGCTTATTCGGCCTATAAAACACAGGAATTTAACTGGAGATAGGGCTTTTGGATTGGGAGACTTTGGGGAGATTTCGGGCTAGCTCGGAAAATTGGAAAGCGGAGCAGAGCCATCTCTTCCAGTCGGACGGTCAACGGAGGCAGTAGCAAGACTCCATCGCCACCCGAACCCACATAAAAAAGGAATAAATTAATATTCACGTTCTTGTTATTTCTCGATATTTTTTGTAATCTCAATTTCGTTGTAATTCAAATAATTTTGCAATGGAATCAAAGATTCAATTTTCAAGCAAACAAGAACTGGCGACCATAGTGGGAGCCCCTCTGTTTACGACAGAGAATCTGGTGGCGCAGTCCGACCGAGTGCCAATTGGCTCAATGGTTGAGATGCTGGTCATAGAAGTTGACCAGCAAAAATATGAGGAATTCTTTCTTCCTCTGATTCGGAGCCTACGCGTCATCGCCGGGCGACGATGAAAAAAGGTGAGGCGTCATCGCCCACAGGAAATCAAAAAGCGTCATCGCCTATGAAAATTTATGAGGCGTCATCGCCCGTTCGAACTGACAAGACGTCATCGTCTGTCAAGAACACGGCGTTATCGCCCGTTCCAAAGTCAAGCCAAAAGTCAAACCAGTCCCTGACCCGCTCCCAAAATAGAAACCTAAGGCGGAGAGCCCAACGGGCCCGCCTCAACAGTACTTCTGAAAAATTACAGTCAGAAAATCCAACCCAAGAAACAATCGTGACACATGCAACATCGGGAAGAAAAAATTCCAAAAATGAAAATCCGCAGGCGGAACTGCGGGTTGCGCCGCACGGGGGCAACCCCGCGGTTGCAACCGCGGGTGCAAACCCGCAGTTCCAACCGCGGGTTTCACACCGCAGGTTGCAACCCGTGGGTTGCACTCCGCAGGAAAAATCAAGGGTTGGTTTTGGTGTCTATTCGGGCACACGCGCAGTGAGCACACAGTGCACATCTAACTTTTTGGTTACTCTCTCAGGTGTCCCATCCCGTTCCTCTACAAACGAATATAAGGATGTGCTCATGCACTCACCTGAGGATATGTCTTCAAGTTTCTCTTCTGATGAACATATTCCGAAGGATAAGTCAGATGCGTGCGGGGCCCGTGCAATTGCGCAAGCCAGCACACACTCTAGAAGACTCCATAAAAGAGACCATGTTGATATGGGAAAAGCTCTCAGCCCTGAAATATTGCAAACTCTCCAGTATTATGAACCAAGTTTGCGACGCAAGCTGCATCAGGTTGCAAATAGAGATAAAGAAGTATCTCAAGACTTGAGAGAATACCTCAATTGGAAGAAGAACTCTGCACAGAATACTCCTCAATGCCAATGCGAACAGTTAATCTCAACTATTCTATCAAACTGCGAGTGCCATCCGAGACGGTCCGTTTTTGAGCGGATCACCGAATCCAAAAGAATACGGACAGTAAAGAGGGTGTGCTCTGAAACCGATCTACCTGCCGCCTCATCACATATAGTTAATAAAGGCAAAAAGGTGGTCGGAAACAACCCTTCGGATAAGGAAATCACTTCAGGATCAAAAAGAGTTTCTATCGAACCAGAGGGCGCGCTTCTAGAAGAAGTCTCTGAAAGGCTTGAGAGACAAGAAAAACGTCTCAAACAGCAAGAGGAGACCATAGAAGAAATGAAACAACTTTTAATTGAGTTGCTGGCTCAAACTAGGAGGAACCAATTCTCGTCGTCCATTTCTGGTCGGCAGAAAGGAAAACGACCCTTCCAAATAAATGAAGACAGCAAGGATAAGGATGAAAAAGTGCCTCCTCATTCAAGAGAAGAAGAGGAAGTGAAGGTTATCATTAATCCTCACGTGGAGAAAATAGAGAAGATGGAGAATCAACTACAAACTCTTCTTCATCGAAAGAAACTGCAAGAGGTGGGGGTAGTCCGTCCTTATCCCATAGAATGGGAGACCGTGCCTTACCCTACAAAATACAAACTGTTGAACCTTCAGTCATTCGACGGTAAAGGTTCGCCACAACAGCACATCTTCTACTTCCTCTCACAGACAGGACATCTCATTGGGACTGATCCAACTATGACAAAGATATTTGTGAGCACTTTACGGGGGCCCGCATTTACTTGGTTCATGCAGCTACACCAGGGTACAATTAAATCTTGGGCTGATGTAGAACGTGAGTTCTTAGCCCAATTCTTTGAAGATGATACAGAAGTCTCCATATTATCTTTGCTAGTAGCGAAGCAAGAAGAAGGTGAAACGGTCAAAACTTATGTCGAGCGGTTCCGAGAACTTTCTGTTCGATGCCCACATGGCATGACGCAGGATACGCTTGTGGAAACCTGCGACATAACTTTTTGACCGATATCCTAGACAAGATGGGTTCGGTCGAATCCAAGTCATGGAAGGATCTGCTTAAGCAGGGTGAACAGGCCGAAGAAATACTTCGACTTCTCGAAATGCAACAGTCTGCAACCGGAGATGGTACAAACGAATCTCCATTCCATTTTTCCCGTTCAAAAGTGAAAGACATAACGGTAATGGCGGTAGAAAGTACACCGAAGCAGAAACCATAGCCGACTACAAGCAACACAGCAAAGTCACCCAGGCTTCAAAAGCAGTATTCGTTCAAGGATGAACATACTGCTACTATATTCAATCTGCTCAGCAAGCGCAAGTGCTCAAGTTGTCAGAGAGCAAGAGGCCTGAAGAAGTAGGGAAGACTAACGATCCGAATTACTGTCTGTACCATCGGATTGTAGGTCACCCCACAAAAAATTATTTTATCTTAAAAGATAAAATTCAAGCGTTGATTGACGCTGGAGCAGTTCAGCTCAAAGCTGAACAAAAAAGGAGTTAGAGCTAACTCCGACACATTTAATGTGTGAGGTCTAAAGGTACCACTTGGGCTCACAACAATTCCCAAAAAATGGGCTCAGGGCGGTTAATTTAAACCCCCATATATATAAAAAAAAAAGAATTACCCAACGCCGACAAGGCTACGGGAAGAGAATAAATTTCTCGCCAACCCCATCATACTGGGGGTAAAAAAAAAATTGAATTACCCAACGCCAATAAGGCTACGGGAAGAGAATAAATTTCTCGCCAACCCCACCATGCTGGGGGTAAAAAGCATGAACTACCTAACGCCAACAAGGCTACGGGAAGAGAATAAATTTCTCGCCAACCCCACCATGCTGGGGGTAAAAAGTATAAATTACCCAACGCCGACAAGGCTACGGGAAGAGAATAAATTTCTCGCCAATCCCATCATATTGGGGGTAATAAGTATGAACTGCCCAACGCCGATAAGGCTACGGGAAGAGAATAAATTTCTCGCCAACCCCACCATACTGGGGATAAAAAGTATAAATTACCCAACGCCGCTAAGGCTACGGGAAGAGAATAAATTTCTTGCCAACCCCACCATACTGGGGGTAATAAGTATGAATTACCCAACGCCGATAAGGTTACGGGAAAAGAATAAAATTCTCGCCAACCCCATCATACTGGGGGTAAAAAGTATGAATCACCCAATGCCGTTAAGCTACGGGAAGAGAATAGATTTCTCGCCAACCCATTCATACTGGGGGTAAAAGTATGAATTGCCCAACGCCGCTAGGGAAAAGGGAAGAGGAAAAGTTTGGTATTTAAATCCAAACAAAACCTTCGACAACTCACTATGCTGAGGATAATAGCATGGCTAGCCCAACTCAAACGGTAGTTGGTAAAGGCAAAATCAAACCCGTTGATAGCTGGGGGTTTGCTAAAAATCCCACGACAAATCTGTCACAACAGTATTCTTATCCGAATATAAGAATACATCACTGCCCTAAGCTGCTAAGGCAAAGAGAAGAGGAAAAGTTTGACATTTAAGCCCAAACGAAATTCTTGACAACTCACCATGCTGAGGGGAATAGCATGGCTAGCCCGACTCAAACGGTAGTTGGTAAAGGCAAATCAAACCCGTTGATAGCTGGGGATTTGCTAAAAATCCTAATCAGATAAATCTCCTGTCACGTTAAGATTTTACCTCTGACAGCAAAACTTTTCTTGTCATTTTGCTCCAACAGAGCAAGCGACACTCCAAAATATTTGTCAAGTTAAAATCATACCTCTGACATCATAATTCAAAATCAAATGAGATAAGATCCGATTAAATCGCTTGTCACGTTAAAAAAAAAAAATCACCTCTGACAGAAAAGAAAATTCACACTTCATCAAGTCCAACATTACAACCTCTGATGAACGTGCTTTTGATATCATTAAGTTAAAAATCACCTCTGACGAAAATCATCTCCCTATCAAGTTAACAGTTACCTCTGATAGTCCGATTCCAAAACTAAATACGTTAACCGTCACCTCTGTTTAGTCAGCTTGTCCCTATCACGATCAGATCCTCTGAATAGGTTAAGCTCCAAGACACGTTTAATGTCACCTCTGTCTTTTCCTGATTCATCATACTAGATGTCACTGAACGGTTAGGATTAAAATAAGCACGTTAATATTATACCTCTGCTTGACCTAAAATAAGCATGTTAACATCATACCTCTGCTTGTCGTTTAATGGGTACGTTAAAACATACCTCTGCTTGTTATTGAATAAATGAATATGTTAACAGTTATCTCTATCGACCAAATCTTTTAAAATGTCTATAACCAAAATTAAAGAATCCAAAGTATTTCGAAATTTAGTACGGTTCAATACAGAACTTCGAAAACTTTGGAGGGGGTTATGTAGAAACAAAAAAAAAATTGAAAATTTCTAAGTGGGCACACCCGCGGGTTGCAACCCGCGCCCACGGGAGCGATCCCGCGGGTTGCCACCCGCGGGAGCGATCCCGTAGGTGCCAACCCGCGGGTTGTTTTCCGTTCTTTTCCGATTATTTATTTCCTATTTTATTTCGCTAATATTCCGTGATCCGGTTTTTCAGGAATAATTGAGCCGGATTTGGAGCTTCTTCGGCCTATAAAACACAGGAATTTAACTGGAGATAGGGCTTTTGGATTGGGAGACTTTGGGGAGATTTCGGGTGAGCTCGGAAAATTGGGAAGCGGAGCAGAGCCATCTCTTCCAGTCGGACGGTCAATGGAGGCAGTAGCAAGACTCCATCGCCACCCGAACCCACATAAAAAAGGGAATAAATTAATATTCCCGTTCTTGTTATTTCTCGATATTTTTTGTAATCTCAATTTCGTTGTAATTCAAATAATTTTGCAATGGAATCAAAGATTCAATTTTCGGGCAAACAACGAGCATGCTGTAGCTACGGAGTCTGAACCCTCTTATACTTCCACTGAAGTGGATGGCCTATCCGAACTTGAAGTTCTGACGGCATATCATTTACCACTTAGGTCATCCCTCCTCTCTCGATCAAGAATAGCTGAGGAGAAAGGTCACTACTTCGAAGTGCCTCCTCGGAGAGGATCCTAAAGGCCGATTATGTTCGGCAGGGTAATTACGTCACCTCGGCGAAAACAAAGCAGTGGAAGTGATGAGCAAACATCACCCCAATTTCACATGTATGAACAAAAATCCCGCCAGATGATGAAGAAAATGGGTTATAATTTTACCCAGAAGCCGGGATTGAACTTTGAAAAAGGGCGACGGAATCTTATACCCTCGTTCAGACCAAGAGGAAAGAGCCCTGATTATTATCAGAAGACTCGCAGGGGGTTGGGCTATGTATCTACTCCCCCCTCATCACCACTAAAAGATGAAGAGAGTTCTTCGGCCAATGAAGATATATCTTCACACGACCATGATTCGGATATAAACACCGGTGCTTGGTTTCAGTCTTTGACAGTCAATATGGTTTCAGCCGCATTAGAAAGCCACGAGGAACTAATCGATGTCCAAGATGATTCTTGGGCTAAGCATATGGACACTCTCTGGGACGTCCGCTTTGAGCAGCGTGATCAGCCCACTGAAGACAAATTGATACAGGTCAACATGGGAACGGAAGAAAATCCGAAACCCATCTTCATAAGCGACACGCTAACTCCATTTGAAAAGGAAGAACTTATATCTCTTATTAAAGAGTATATAGACGTGTTCGCATGGAATTATGAAGACATGCCTGGGCCTGACCCTCAAATTGCCACACACCGGTTAAATATAAAAGAAGATGCCAAACCTGTTAAACAACAACAAAAGCGTTTTCAACCGGAGTTGATGGAGGCAATAGTTACTGAGGTCAATAATCTTATAAAATCCGGATTCATCCATGAAGAACAGCATCCGGATTGGGTTGCCAACATAGTGTCAGTTCGTAAAAAGAACGGAAAAATCCGGATATGCATCGACTTTCGGGATCTCAATGCTGCATGTCCAGAGGATGAGTTTCCACTTCCCATCACCGACGTGATGATAGACAATACTTGTGGTTATGAGAGGATGTCCTTTATGGATGGCTTCTCAGGATATAACCAAATTAAGATGCACCCGGATGATGAAAAGCATACAGCGTTCAGAACACCGCTGGGGGTATACTGCTATGCGGTGATGCCATTTGGGCTGAAGAATGCCGGCGCTGCCTATTAACGTGCGATGAGCACTGTATTCAAAGAATATCTGCGCAAGACAGTAGAGTGCTACGTGGATGACTTGGCGGTTAAAAGTAAAAATAAAGAGGACCACCTTCAGGACTTAAGAATGGTCTTCGATCTCATGAGGAGACATCATTTAAAGATGAATCCCACTAAGTCATTTATGGAGGTGTCGAGTGGGAAATTCCTTGGGTTCGTAATAACTTCAAAAGGGATTTTCCTTGACCCTGAAAAGATAAAAGCAATTAGCGAGATGCCACCTCCCTGCAATCTTAAAGAATTGAGGGGGTTACAAGGGAAGCTTGCCTATATTCGGCGCTTCATTTCCAACTTATCAGGACGATGCCAGCCATTCTCTCGACTTATGAAGAAGGGGGCTTCTTTTGTATGGGATGAGGCATGTCAACAGGCATTTGATGACCTTAAAGAATACCTCACCAAACCTCCCGTTCTTATGACGCCAGTCCCTGGGCAGCCCTTCCTTATATATATAAGGGCCATGGATAATGCCTTAGGAGCATTACTTGCTCAATATAATGAGAATAGCCATGAACATGCCCTCTATTATCTAAGCAGGACAATGATCGTAACCGAACAGCGGTATACCCTGATTGAAAAGGAATGTTTAGCCCTAGTGTTCGCTGTTCAGAAAATGCGACACTATCTTTCTGGGCAAACGATTCATGTCATATCACGGGTTAATCCCCTAAAAATTCTAATGACAAAGCCAGGATCCTTAAATGGCCAGTTGGCGAAATGGGCATTATTGCTATCGCCATATAATATGCATTTTGTCCCTCAAAAAGTTACGAAGGGACAGGCAATCGCCGACTTTCTTGCAGACCATCCAATCAGGTCTAATTCCAAACAGGCATAAGAGGTCAACACAGTTAGCAAGGAATAAACATGGCAAATGTTCTTTGATGGTACTGCCAGACGATCTGCTGCTGGAGTGGGAGTTGTGCTTATATCCCCACATAAACATATATTACCTAATGGTTACTCACTGACAGAACCGTACACGAATAATGTGGCGGAATATAACGCACTCATTATCGGCTTGAAAATGGCTTTACAACTAGGGGTGAACTATCTAGAGGCATATGGAGACTCTAAACTCATCGTCAATCAGATGACGGGCGAGTTTGAAGTCAGACATGAAGCCCTCATCCCCTATTATCAGATAGCCATTGAACTAGCTGGATACTTTGAGCAATTTTACATCTCTCATATATCTCGGAATGAGAATGTATATACAGATGCCCTTGCCGCATTAGCTGCAACATTGGCGATCCCGCCAGGTAAGGCTAAAAGCATCACCATTGGAAGCAGAGAGCTCCTTCATCCAGATTCTCTTCTTCAAAATAAAGAAGTGTCCCAAGTAGGCCTAACCCTGGAGCCCCGTGATTGGCGATTTCCGTTTGTGGATTATGCTTTACATGGGATATTACCATAAGATCCTAAGGAAGTCACCTCTATAAAGAGGAAGGCTCAAAGATTTTATTATGACCATAAACTTCAGACTTTATATAAAAAGTCAAGAGATGGTATGCTACTATGCTGCATATCAAAAGCGGAAGCAGAAGAAGTGCTGAGAGAAACACACGATGGAGTATGTGGAGCTCATCAGCCAGGTCCTAAACTTGGAGACCGTATAAGAAGGTTAGGGTACTACTGGCCGAACATGATTACGGAAGCAATGGCATACGCTAAACGATGTCATGCATGCCAAATACATGCCAATTTTATTCATCAACCCAAGAATACTTGCACAATACCGTCGCAAGTTGGCCATTTGAGGCATGGGGGATGGATATTGTGGGGCCTATAACTCCCCCGTCATCCAGAGGACATCGGTTTATTCTTGCAATAACCGATTATTTTTCAAAATGGGCCAAAGCCGTGCCCATGAAAGAGGTGAAAACGATAGATGTGATCAAGTTCGTCAAGCATCATGTCATTTACCGCTTCGGCGTCCCCCGACGGATTATTCATGATAATGGTCCGAAATTCATCAGTCAGGGATTCTCCAGATTCTGCAATAAGTTCAGAATCAAAGATATTGCTTCAACGCCATATAACCCCGCAGCTAATGGGTTGGCCGAAGCCTTCAACAAGACGATCATTAAACTCCTTCGGAAGTTCGTCTCTTCTAATAAACGAGATTGGAATGAAAAGCTAGGAGAGTGCCTGTGGGCTTATCGCACCACTGTTCGCACCCCTACGAAAGCTACTCCATTCTCTTTGGTCTATGGAAGCGAGGTCGTTTTACCTCTCGAAATCCAGATTCCTTCATTAAGAGTGGCTTTAGCCACAAAGATGACGACAGAAGAGCATCATCAGCAAAGATTGAGAGAACTAGAGGCGTTGAATGATAAGCGTCTCAGGGCTCAACACCAAATTGAGTTGTATCGCCCGAATTTCTCAAACGTTCAATAAAAACGTTAAACCAAGGACCTTTAAACAAGGAGACTTGGTTCTGGCAGTTAAAAGGCCAATGGTGCTAACCCACAAGACTAAGGGTAAATTTGAACCCAAGTGGGAAGGACCGTTTGTTGTGGAGACAGTATATTCCAGTGGAGCCTATCGCTTAATGAATCAAAATGGCGACAGGATGATGATGTTGATCAATAGCAAATTTCTGAAGAAGTACTATTCTTAATATCCTTGGAGGTACGAGTCTCCCTTTTATTAGGCATGCGCAGTTTGGCGCCTCTGACCTAAAACCTGGTGTGCTTGGTTCTCAAGTTTGAACCGCCTCCAGTCTTTTCTTAGGCATTAGCAGTTTGGCGCCTCTGACCTAAACCTGGTGTGCTTGGTTCTCAAGTTTGAACCGCCTCCAGTCTTTTCTTAGGTATGCGCAATTTGGCGCCTCTGACCTAAACCTGGCGTGTTTGGTTCTCAAGTTTGAACCGCCTCCAGTCTTTTCTTAGGCATGCGCAGTTTGGCACCTCTGACCTAAACCTGGTGTGTTTGGTTCTCAAGTTTGAGCCACCTCCAGTATTTTTTTAGGCATGTGCAGTTTGGCGCCTCTGACCTAAACCTGGTGTGTTTGGAGTGCCCAGTTCAAGTTACGCGAGAGAGCCTTGAACTGCCTCCTGTTTGGTTCTCAAGTTTGAACCACCACCAGTCTTTTCTTAGGCATGCGCGGCTTGGCGCCTCTGATCTAAAACCCGGTGTGCCAGTTCTCAAGTTTGAACAGCCGCCAATCTTTCTTTTAGGCATGCACGATTGAACGCCTCTGACCTAAAACCTGGTGTGTTTGGTTCTCAAGTTTGAACCACCTCCAGTCTTTTCTTAGGTATGCGCAGTTTGGCACCTCTGACCTAAAACCTGGTGTGCTTGATTCTCAAGTTTGAACCACCTCCAGTATTTTCTTAGGCATGCGCAGTTTGGCGCCTCTGACCTAAACCTGGTGTGTTTGGTTCTCAAGTTTGAACCACCTCCAGTTTTTTCTTAGGCATGCGCAGTTTGGCGCCTCTGACCGAAACATGGTGTGTTTGGTTCTCAAGTTTGAACCACCTCCAGTCTTTTCTTAGGCATGCGCAGTTTGGCGCCTCTGACCTAAACCTGATGTGTTTGGAGTGCCCAGTTCAAGTTACGCGAGAGAGCCTTGAACCGCCTCCTGTTTGGATCTCAAGTTTGAACCACCTCCAGTCTTTTTTTAGGCATGCGCAGTTTGGCGCATCTGACCTAAACTTGGTGTGTTTGGTTCTCAAGTTTGAACCGCCTCCAGTCTTTTCTTAGGCATGCGCAGTTTGGCGCCTCTGACCTAAACCTGGTGTGTTTGGAGTGCCCAGTTCAAGTTACGCGAGAGAGCCTTGAACCGCCTCCTGTTTGGTTCTCAAGTTTGAACCACCACCAGTCTTTTCTTAGGCATTCGCAGTTTGGCGCCTCTGACCTAAAACCTGGTGTGCAAGTTCTCAAGTTTGAACAGCCGCCAATCTTTCTTTGAGGCATGCACGATTGAACGCCTCTAACCTAAAAAGTATGAATTGCCCAACGCCGACTAGGCAATAGGAAGAGAACCAGTTTCTCGCCAACCCATCATACTGGGGTAAAAGTATGAATTGCCCAAAGCCGACTTGGCAATGGGAAGAGAACCAGTTTCTCGCCAACCCATCATACTGGGGTACCAACATTGACACGCTGAACAAGTTCTACGGTTGGCAATTTTCTTAAAGCTCTTGGATGCAAGTGCTCTAAATTTTTAGCACAAGCGCTCAAATTGAGATGATTCACCAAATAATCAAGTGTGTAACCCCTTCTTTAGCCTAGCCTTTGGCTATTTATAGAGGTCTGGAGGTCTTTGAATTGGTGTTACCGTCCAATTAATGGCCTCCATAATTTGAGAATTAATTTTTTATCTTTTAATCCGTTGGATTTATATTAAACCTCTAGGATTTGTACCTGATATCTTTAATCCTCTATATTTATAATTGAATGTTGATCACAGCCTTTAGATCCACGTTATAGTTTCTAACAGTTTGCATGGCATACTCAGGCCCACATTTAAGTGGCAATGAAAGTGATTTTTAACTCTTGAGGCTCTAGAGTGAAAACGCGACCCTCTGGGGCCTTTGGCTATATTTGCTCCAAATATGAGCTTAGAAGAAATATCAAGCGTGAATCTCCCTGTGGTAGATGATTCACGTTTTAGTATAAACAAGAATAGTATTTATCCTTTCAGACTACCCAGCTTTGGCTATTTATAGAGGTCTGTAAAAATTTGAATTGGTGTAACTATCCAATTAATGGCCTCCATAATTTGAGAATTAATTCTTTATTTTTTAATTCGTTGGATTTATGTTAAATCTTCAAGATTTATAACTGACATTTTTAATCCTCTAGATTTGTAATTAGAATGCGAATCTCAGCCTTTACATCTGCATTTTAGTTTCTGGTAGCTTGCATAGCATGCTCAGGCCCGCATTTGAGTGTCAATAAAAGTAATTTTTGCCTCTTGAGGCTCTAGAGTGAAAACACGATCCTTTAGGGCCCGTATTTTGGCTATATTTAGTTCCAAATATGAGCTTAGAAGTAAGGTCAAGTGCAAATCTTCCTGTGATAGATGATCCGCATTTTAGTATAAACAAGAATAGTCTTTATCTTTTGATATTTTAAATTGAAAATGCAACCTTCTGGAGTTCGCGTTTTAATTATATTTAGCTCTAATCTTAGGCTCATAAGATAGCTAAAAATACAAATCTCTCCTTAATTGATGATCCGCGCGTTAGCTTTTCAGTTAGACCCATGTTTGTACTGAAACGAGGTTATCTTTGGTTTTTCTTTTATAAGTGATTAGTATCATATTTTTCATTTTTCCTCTCATATTTTATATATTTTTGTATATAAATAATTACTACTAGGATATATTTAGTGTGTTTTTATAGATAACAAAGGATTTGCAAAGATAAGAAGAAGAAGAAGCAAATTTGTCAAGAATATGAGTAAAAAAATAAACTAAGGTAAAGACAGAAACTCAAGTGTAACAGTAGCAACTTCAAGAATATTTTCAGCCAATATAAGGGTTGAACTGGAAAATTTTTTATGGAATATATTTGTAGATTTAAGAATTATATTTGAAATGAGTCTAAGAACAGCTCAATCCAAGTTTGTATGTAAAAATTATGGCAGTTTTACTGAAGTGCTGCAAAATAAAAAATCTGATCTAGCGGCTACAGGTGTGCTGAACTTAATTTTGGATTTTAGACCTGAAAATTAGTATTTTATGCCATCTAATCTCAACCATTGGTTTTTAATACCTATGGATTGATTAGATTTATATATCTTAAAATTAATTTGTGTTGGATTAGAATTATATCTTTTGTACTAGTTTGAGTAGGAGTAGAATTGTGTTTGGGTTATAAATATCTCATGAATCCTTGTAAATTGGGAGGGCTTTTTAGATGTAATTTTAGATATATTTTTTATTAATAAAGATTAGGGTTTTGCCGAAGGGGTGACAACTACCATGCCAAGCTCCAGAGGTAATTCTATTGGTCTTCATTGCTTTCTAGTATAGATTTATTTGTTTTCTAGTAGAGATTTCTCTTGTTTTATAGAAAAATAAAGTTTTTTATGACTTTCATAAATAAAAATAGAATTTTGATAATTAGGAGTATGAGTAACTAATCCACTTAGTCTTAGGATGTAAATAAACTAGAATTCAAGCTCATATTAATCTATTTATTTTCTTTCTAAAATAAAATTAAAAAAGATAGGATTTTTCTATGAAACAATAAAAATACAAGAACTCGTAGATTAAAACTTTGATAGGCTATACTTAATTTAAGTATTTTGATAGTCTATACTTAGTTAAGGTTTGGAGTTGTTGGTTTTTATTTGTTTTGTTGAATTAATCTAATAATTTGGTTTATTTCTATGAAAGTAATTTCTTTGATGGATTATACTTGTCCATAACTTGATAGTCCATACTTAAGATACTTTAAGTAGAAATTAAATTAAAAGATCAAATGTTTATGAAAGAAAGAAAATGAAATAGATAATATTTCGTTGTGAACTAGTGGAATCTATATCATAGGCTAATTAGAATAATAAAATATCAACCAAAAATCCATAGTTAGCTTGTTAGAATAATAGAATTAGCAAGATAATAAACACTTTAGATCTTTGTGGGATGACATTGTTGCGTTACAATCGATACTGTGCGCTTATAGTAAATTATTAACATCAAGTTTTTGGCATCATTGCAGGGATTGACAGTGTTTTCTAGTTTTTTCTAATATTTTTCGGGTTAATGGTATGTGTTGAGTGTGCAGGGACCTGGAACTACATATACAGGAAGCTAAAAGGAATTAGAGAAAAGTTTCTGTAGCACTACAAAAACTATGGAGTCGAAGTCCCTGAATTTCCACCAAACAGCGGCAATTGCTGCCATTTGGTGGCAATAATTTGAAAACTCTTACCCATTTTTTCTTATTTTGTGTTTTTGGTTTCTAGTTCTATATAAAAATATAAAAATACAAAAAAAAATCCAATTTTTTCTTTTTCTTTTCCATCTCTTTCCCTCTCCACCTTTTAAAAAAAATTTAAAAAAATATTTCAAAATCAATTTTTCATATCTGGATGCTATCATTCTCGTGATCCATATCATATTTATCATCAATGTTCATGGATAGGAAGTTCGTTAGGACTAAATTATGATAAAATTTATACCACATATTATAAATATCGAGCGCTTCCTATACACAAAATTATAATTATGAATGGATGAATTGTTCTAATCAAAAGTCATATCAAGAGAGTTATCCATCTGATCCTTTCTTCATAGACTATTTATCTCCATATTCTAAATTCAATCATGAACAAAATATTCGATTGAACATATTAGATGAAACATTAAAAAGATTAGAAGCGAGGTATGCATGTCATGAAAATTTACCTACAACCACTTCACATCTGTCATCAAATATGTACACAGATTTATCATATCCACTTTCAAATTTTGCTCATGACATCAAGATAAAATCATTCAAGAAAAATAAGGAAGCTTACAATCATGAGACTGAGGAGCGAGCACGTAAAATAGAGGAAAGTATGAAAATTTTGCTAAAATTATTCCCTCAAACTGCATCTTATGTATAAGTTTTCCTCAAAATAATTTCTCATACTAAACTTTTTGAAAATTAAACATCTAATTATTTAAATATATCTAACTCCAACAAGCAACCACTTCAATCATCTTTCGAAATTAATATGATTCAAAATAAGTTAATAATTTTGTACATGATGAGTTTATACTTCAACATTGTGATTAACCTACTTTAGACTATTGTGAAAATAATTATGAAGAAACTAGCGATAAAAAGAAAATTTGGCTTGGTAATTTGCCTCATAATGAGCTTGTTAGTGACATGTTATCATCTTATTCTTTCATTGAAAATTGTGAAGAAATTTGTCTAGAAGAATTTTTATTCCTTCATAATAACTTGACTAATAATAAGTCCACTAGCACATTATTTTCTTTTGAGAATTTTAATGATAGGTTTGAAAAAAAATTGTATGATGAGCCCAGAATACTAGAAGAATTGATGAAACTACAGAAAGATATTATAGTATTTGATGATTTGAAAGAGTCATCCAAAACCAAACTCATAATTTCATAACATCAAGGTGAGTATGTTATTTCCCATGGTCATGAGACCAAAATACTTATCGACATGAAAGATGCTCGTTGACAGAATATAGATGATAATAAAGGTACGATTTCCAACTTTAAAATTTTACTATTAAATAAAAAAATAATAGCATATATAAATTGAGAAAAACCAAAAATAAAATGGAGAGATTAAATGTAAAATTGATCAAAAAGTTAAGTTAATCCATAATAAAGTATAAAATGACACAATATGAAAGTGGAAAGTGATCAAAAGATTGTAACCGCTCTAAATTTTCTAGTACGTGTATAATATTTGTATAATAGTTTTCTTATTTATTTTACCACTCTTGGTTCGTGTATGAGGGCATACAGAGTTTAGGTGTGGGAGAGTGGGTTAGGAGATTTTTTGTGTTTTTCTAGGATTTTATTTTATTTTAAATTATTTTTTTTGTTTCTTTATTTTACACTTTGGGTAATTTTTATAGTATAAAAAACAATTTAAAAAATCTAAAAGTAAAGAAAAAAATTATTTTTTGCAATAAATCAAGCTAATTACAAATAAGAGAATAAATTTAGATTTGATATTTGATAGGAGAGTAGATTGGATAATGCACTTAAAATTTTATAAAAAATTAAAATCCAAAAAATAAAAATCGTTAATAGTAATTTCGAGATAAGTATACATCTATTTTTCATTTCATAATAATTTATTAGATTGATTAGTATTTTCTCTCTAAACAAGAAAAAAAGAAGGAAAAAATAAAAAAAAAGAATAAAGAGGTGAGCCTGGTATTTATAGCAATGATCCTTTAAAAATGAAAAAACAGTAAATTTCTTAAGAATTACTAAGTAGTTGGGTCTTTGCATCTAAGTAAGCGTGAATATCACACGAACGGTATTTTTAAGCGATATAGTATAATCCGAGTAATCGGGTATTTATACCTAAACAAACGTGAATCTTTACATGAAAGGTGAAATATAAAAAAAAGAAAAAAAATGAAAAGTAAAAAAAGTAAAAAAAAAAATTGTTTAGAGAGAAGAGATGAATCATGAGTTAGAGTTTGAGTCCAAAATCGAAGTAGATTATCACACGTGCACGTATATGTATAGGAGCTAATGAATTATTTACTGGTGGTATTGAACATGATTTAAATTTTTAATTAAAATAATAAGTATATTTGATATGATACTTGACTTGAAAATTGATAATGTAAATGTTTTCTTGAGTTTGTATATTAGTGAGATTAATTATAGAAAATACCAAAAAAAATTCTTTCTTTTGTATAAATTTTATTTTTCTTGATTTTTTTTTTATTATTCCTTAATCTATTTTCTTCACGATGTTTGTGGGTAATATCGCTGAAAACCCTTATGAGACACAACTCGTCCATTAAGCTAAACTAGAAGTTTAACGGCTTGGTGTACGTGCTAAGTGCAACTATAATTCCTGCGAAAGTGAGTTTGAATTTTTCTTTTTGTTTTTAGATTTAGGTTTTGCTCGAGTACTAGCAAAAGATGGGTGTGGGTTGTGATTAGTATCATATTTTGCATTTTTCTCTCATATTTTATCTATTTTTATATATAAATAATTGTTATTCAGATATATTTAGTATGTTTTAATAGGTAACGAAGAATTTGTAAGGAAGAGAAGAAGAAGAAACAAATTTGTCAAGAATATTAGCAAATAAAGTCATTTAAGTTGAAAACATAAATTCAAGTGCAACAATAGAAACTTCAAGAATATTTTCGGCCAATATATAGCTTGAACTGGAAAATTTGTGTAATAGAAATTTGTAGATCTCGGAATTATCTTTGAAATGATCAAAAGAACAACTCAATCTGAGTTTGTATGCAAAAGTTATGACTGTTTTACTGAAGTGCTGCATAATGGAAAATCTGATCCAGCAGGCTACGGGTGTGCTAAACTTAATTTTGGATTTTGGACCTAAGAATTAGTATTTTTATGCCATCTAATCTCAACCATTGGTTTCTAATATTTATGAATTGAATTAGAATTATATATTTTAAGATTAGTTTGTATTGGATTAGAATTATATCTTTTGTACTGAGTTTGAGTAGAAATAAGATTGTATTTGGATTATAAATACCCCATGAATCCTTGTAAATTGGGAGGGCTTTTAGGTTCACAAATAATGTGTGGAAACAATGAATTTATTTGTTCTAATGATTTTTTTTGGCAAAAAAGGTAGATTCGATAATTTTAGAGTTTCAAATGAAACATATTAGGAAG
Organism: Dracaena cambodiana; assembly: GCA_036321105.1. Lineage (NCBI taxonomy): Eukaryota > Viridiplantae > Streptophyta > Magnoliopsida > Asparagales > Asparagaceae > Dracaena > Dracaena cambodiana. The sequence goes on along the minus strand of JAYEPQ010000008.1, from coordinate 22,430,856 downwards.
TTATGTTACTTTCTAAGCTTGTTTTATTTTGCAATCAAAATATGCAAAGGAGTCTAGAAAAAATATTTGGTATAGAAATACAAAACATACTAAGACACCCATGAATACTACTTTATAAAAAGATGAACATAATAAAATAAAGAACATACCTTTTATCGAAGTGTGATAGGTACATAGTCTACCGTATTTGATAGCTAGTAGACAGACATTGCTTGTAGTGTGGCAGTTTGTGCTGGATTTTAGGCTGGCCTTGGAAAATTTTATTTAAATTTAGTTAAAAGTATAATTAAGTATTTCAGTGAAATAATAAGGTATAGAATTTTGTTTTCTTCTAATTCAAACAGTAGATATTGATTGGAACATCAAGGGTGGAAAGAGTACTTCCTAGGGTTGTTTCTATGTTAAGAATAACTTTATTACTTGGCACATATAAGATAAAATATCATATTTTTATCTACTACTACTACTGAAGCTGAATATAGTGTCAGGGTCTCTTATTGCATACAAATAATTTGGAGGAGCAAATGCTAAATGATTATGAAGTTGAACAAGAAATCATGACAATTGTGATAATATGAGTACCGTACTATAAATATTTTAAAAACTCCTATTCAACAATTTAGAGCTAAGCACATTTATAATGCGCCACTTCATTAAAAAGCTATTTGCTCCTCAATAATCATGAAATCATTAATTACTCTTGAACATGTAAAGGTTGAAGCTCAATTAGCTGATATTTTTACCAGATAATGATAAAAATATGTAGTTCCAACATCTTAGGATTTAAACTTATTGAATATACGTTTCCTATGATTGTGCGGATGTTAGCTTAGTTGTATATTATAATTGATCGTATAATAAATATTGATTAAGTAGATTTTTATTGTGATTATATTTGAATATATTCTAGTGTAGAATGTTTGGTTACATGGACTCTAGAGACAATAAATTCTATTTTGTATATATATATATATTTGATAGGAAAAAATATATGATCATAATATGAAAACTTAGATAATGATATGCTCTAGAGTATTTCCTTTTCTAGCTCATATGTATATTATTTAATTTCTCAATGTTTGTTACATGCGGTTGGAAAGATATACCAAATTTTGACGGTAATTTATGCCATTTAGTATGACTCATTTTCTTTTTTTTTAGAGCTTAATCAGCTCTTATGAGGATTTTATGTCTTTCTTAATGAATAACATTTATTTTGCATTGTAATTTAGCATATATTAATTCTGGTGATTACTTGGACCAGAACTCATAGTTGTAGGTACCTAGCAGCTGTAAGAGAGTAGACTCGCTAGTCATTTATAATAAATATGGTGATCTAACAATATTGATTATGCATGATCATCTGTAAATGCCTTTCGGTGATTATCTTTTGTGATTGGATAAATTATTTAGATTTTTTTTTATAACATAATCTTTTCCATTCACATCAATCAATTCATCTTAGGCAACAATTGAAGTGATACTTAAGAGAAGTTAAGATAAGTTTCAAAAATTCTAAAAATCTTATATGAAACGTCTCTAGTATAAGTTTCTCACTATCTTTATTGATATTTGATTCCTATTGAGAATAATATTTCACATACGTGAACATTAATGCCATTAGACGAATACTATGAAATAAATTAGATAAACTATTTGAGAATTTACGTACGTAGAACTTAAAAAAGAACTAATTACAAACAAAATGATAATAACACTTATGAAAGATCTTACGCTGGGAAAAAGGAGACTATATGAAATATGGTTAAGGAAAACTAATATCTGATTTATATGAACCTTTACATAAAGATGTTCATACCTAAGATATATTTTCAAATAATCTTTCCATACATAAAGTATTATTCTCAATAAAAATCATACCTTAATAAAAATAGGATTTTCTGAAAGTATCATATATTGAATTTTCGACGACAAAAAATTATTTTAAAATATTGCGTTTTACAAGTGTTCAACAACTAATATTACACAGAAATAGGGTTCCGCCAGAGTGTTTGGGAAGTTTCCTAGTTTTTTATTGTAGGGTGAGTTGTTTCCATCTAGTTACTGTTATTTTTTGGGAAGAAAATTCCCGTTATTAATATATATATATATATATATATATATATATATATATATATATATATATATATATATATATATATATGGGAAAAATGGGAATGAGCTGACAACTCACACAAGTTACCTGAGCTGCAGCTCATTTCCACTATCTCCAATAATCTTTTTAAAAAAAATTCTTTTGGATTAAGATCTCGATCCCTAGGGTTCACTCATACCCAATTTCTTGGTTTTTAGTTTTAATTTGGTCATCCGTCAAGTTAACACAAAATTAACGGTTTTCAATGAATAAAACATTTCGTATGCACTTGCTGAAAGGGTAAATGAGTTTCAAAATTTATGAAATTTAATCCGAAATAAATTAAGGAGGTAGAGATAGTAATTGTTAAAAAAAATTGAAGAAAAATTATTGGATCATTATATTTTTGCCTCTAGCTCACGTAACTTTTCCTGAGCTGGCAGCTCACCTACAGTAATATATATATATATATATATATATATATATATATATATATATATATATATATATATATATATATATATATATATATATATATATATATATATATATATATATATATATATATATATATATATATATATATATATATGAGTAAATTAAAAATGAGCTGACAACTTATACAAATTATTTGAGCTGTAGTTCATTTCTACTATCACTAATAATTTTTTTTTTAAATTTCTTTTGGATTATGATCTCAATCCCGATAGGGTTGACTCATACCTAATTTTTTTAATTTTAGTTTTGATTTAATTCTCCATCAAGTTAACATAAAATTAACGTTTTTTAATGAATACAACATTTTGTATGTACTTGATGAAATGGTAAATGAATTCTAAAATTTATGAAATTTAATCCGAAGTAAGTTAATGAGACAGAAATAGTAATTATAAAAAGAAATTAAAGAAAAATTATTGGATTATTATAGTTTTGTAGCTAGTTCATTAACTTTTTTTGAACTGACAGTTCACCTACAGTAATATATATATATATATATATATATATATATATATATATATATATATATATATATATATATATATATATATATATATATATTTGTTTATTTCTCTTGCGAGAAGTAATTAATTACATTTTTGAATGAATGCGGCCATTCCTTTTCTAGCATTAAGTTTTTCTCTCTATGCGTGCAAATAATCTTTTATATATATATTTCAAAGGTCACGCCTAATAAGACAAGACAAGCGTACGAAACTGACTTCCTAATTTCCAATTTCGGACGGTTCATTCATACGGTCCCAAATTAGCCTCATTAAATAATTTTAAAAAAAATAGGAACCATATTTATTAGGATGATCATGATGCTGTGGTCCAATACCAAAAATTATTAAATAAACAATGATCAAGACATTTTTGGAGTCATTAAATACTTTTTATTACTATGTTGAATGGCTGGAGATAGTTTGCTTCTGCTAAGAGCGCACTATATATCGTGTGCTTCCGTGGTCAAACAAGCTCGAAATTAAAAGGAATAATTGAGATAAGTTCTTTTCCTAGTAAAAACTATTATAGTTTTTGAGTCAAAGTCTTTTTCTTCCTTAGTCAAACTGACAAAATATTATTCCTTTACAATTTTATTTAAATTGAGTCTAATTAAGCCAAATGCTACCCCTCTCATCAATTGAAAATGAATGAACGAAGTAAAAATAAAATCTTCTTTGACTGCCGATAAGGCTCATTGACTACTGATATAGTAGAAAAAAGAAATGAATGAATGAAATAAAATAAAATCTTTTTAAATATTAATTAAATACTTCCAATAATTATTCTAAACTGTGGTTAGTTAATTCAACTCGGAGATAGATTCTTTAAGAAAAATATGAAACTTGAGAAGTGATTGAATTTTCTTGGAGGAAAAAGAGAAATTAATTAGTTGCGCTGCATGTACACCGTTGTGGTGTATGGAAGCTTATACAAGGTGTGCGATTGCAAGGTTTTTCCTTTGTAGTTTAAGTCTTCTTATTGACCCTACTTGTTATTACTGTGGCTTGGAGATTGAGTATGTATAACATCTCATTTTGTCATGTCAAAACTCAATAGATGTTTGGGTGTAGGATGTCACGGTTGTAGTTTATCTAGAACGACTATAGGGAGTGACTCTCCTCACTTTCTGGGGATGGCAGGAGTGCCTTCTTACTGAGAAAATTTATCCACACTGTAATTATAAATACAAGTTGGGAAATCTAGAAGAGGAGGAATGATTGGTTGTTTGAATAAAGATAGTTTATGTTGTAGAGATCAGTCATATCTGGCAGTAAAAGAGATTTGGCTAACCAAGGGAAACTTGTCATCCCCGTGTCTCTTGTCCAAACTTGGATTAGTTGGGGGGTCTGAGTAGACTTGTGCCTGATCTGACAGAGCCGAGATGAGTAATGTGGGAGCTCTCGCCAAGTGACTTGTATAAACTTAATTTTGATGGCTTAGTTCGGGGTGATAGTGCTAGTGTAGGATTTGTCATCCGATCTGGTACTATATAAGACTTAAATTGGAACTGGTAGTTTTTCCATCACAGTTTTGCCAGTCTTAGAAATGGAGATAAGGGATTTGCAGGAGGCTATTGCGTGAGCCTCGGATGTAATCCCCGGTGAGTGTATTGTGCTAGAAGATGATGCTTAGGGTATTATTCACTCTTTTCTTAATGCCCCTAATAGCAGTTGTCATCCTCTATTTCAAAATGGTCGAATTATAAAATCTTCCTCTACACAGGTTCTTGATCAATATATTTAGAGAGAAGGAAATATGTACATTAACTTTATGGCTAATATGGGTTCTACTGTGGAACCAAGAACTATGTGGTAAGGAAATATCTCTCAAAAGTAGGTGAAACTTGTAATATGAGATGTTTTCGAGTGGTAGTATTATAGGATGCATTCCAGAAAAACCGGTATTAGCAAGAAGAAAAAGATAAAGAAAAGGTTGTAGCTAGGAACGATTCTACTTAAAGTTCAAGTCTGCTGGAGCATAAAGGGGGCTGGCCGATAAAATGTACACAAGCACCAGAGGTGGACCCACGTACAAGAGAGGGGGGCAGTTGTCCCGGGAATTCTAAATGCGCACCACAATTTACCCTGTGAGCACCATTTTCCCCCCATGTGGTGCTCACAAAGTCGAATGTTGTGCGCATTTAGGATTTCCTGTTGTCCCCCCCCCCCCGCCAAAACAAAAATTTAGATGAAGCACAATTTAAAGAAATTATTAACGTTTTCCCTCCACAAAAATTCACATGAAACTCAATTTAAATAAGCCTTTAACTTTGCCCCCCTTAAGAATTTACATGAAACCCAATTTAAATAATACTTTAATTTTGCCTCCCCTAAAAAAATCATATAAAACCTAATTTTAAATAAAATTTTATCTTTGACGCCTCATAATTTTGAGTTTTAAAACTTTGTCCTTCAATTTGAGTCTTTGTATTTTAATTTTCTATAATTAATTTATTTCATATATACTTCTGGCTCTCCTGATTTAAATATCTAGATTCGCATCTGACAAGCACAACAAGAATTATCTAACTTCTAATTAATAATTTGATGTAGACAAATAAGATTCATTTAGCTTAACAAAACTTATTTGTTTGTGAGGCAACATTTTGTTTCTTTGTACGGGTGAAGGCTAGTAAAAAAACTGTTAAATTTATATATGTTTGAACATTAAATATTTGAGTCAATTCATTAGTTCAAAAATAAATAAATTAAATGAATGAAAAATGGTTTTAAAGTGGAATACATAGTAAAGGGAACGAAAAAAAGATATTCCCACATTGGTAAAACTATTGTTAGGTTGTGAGTTTATATAGCATTATTTGTTCCATATCATTACTTATGTAAGAAGAGAAGAAAGCTTGAGCACCACGAGTGCTGCTACACACGAGCACGAGCACGCGCGTGTGCGAAAGCGAATGGGCGTTTAGAGTGCATTGGGTGCTTTAGCGGCATACTTAGCACTTCTATTGTGTTTAGATTTGGATTTGACATTGCCATGTTTAAGGGTTGTTAGTCATTAGGATCCGACTGTTGGGATCCAACGGTCATCCATTAACAATTACCGTTAAACGGTCATGTCTGTTAGTTTAACTGTCGCGTCTGTTAATCTGAAAGCCTATAAAAAGGCTCTGTCTAGACTCATTTTCTACACACAGTTTTCATTTCTTTTCTCCTTCTGCAGACAAGAAATTTTGTCTCCAGACAATAGTTTTATATCTCAAAAAAATTGTCATGTCCTGTTATATCCTGCATTACACCATACAAACAGAGAGTGTTCTTTAATCAGATTTGCCAGACGCAATAGAATTGCAGCTTCCTTCCTATTGCAGAAAGATTGTTAAATCTTGAAAAACTGACGCCTACTATAATCCAGAAGTATATCGGTGGAGGGCGAATCAGTTTTAAGGAGATAGTGTTCAACACTAGTCTCGATCATCTGTCAATCATCATCTAAACTACAATCATTTTCTGTATACAATTGTCTTCCAACCAGTAAAGTATTTTAATTTAGTTTTCATTTATACATTGTTCTATTTACACACACACACACACACACACATATATATATATATATATATATATATATATATATATATATATATATATATATATATATATATATATATATGCACACAGACACACACATAGACACACACACACTTATATACAATTCTGTTCCAAGTAGACAACAATCTTTCTAATCTTAATTATTTTTATAAATTAGTAATTCTGTCTATCATAAATAACCAACGATCTTAAAACCAATTTTTTGGATAGAATATTGTTGTATAGCTAGTTAAAATAAAAGGAAAAATTTAGATCTCTATCATAACAGTGTTTATTTCATATCTAAATTTATCTGTTTTAAAAGATAGAAAGTTGTTACATTATATTTAGAGGAAGAAAGATTTGTTTAAGAAATCTTAATAGATATTGTGATTCATACCTGAAATATGATTTGATTTTAAAGTTTCTACTAGAAAGTTAAAATTTATTAAAAAAATTAAAATAGATAATTTTGCATCTGTAGATGGTCACTGTATCTACATCGTGTCTACTGTGGTAACTCCTATCATGGTTACTCTGACTATGCCCTCAAGTCAGTATGAGAAACCAAAGAAATTTAGTGGTACATATTTTAAGAGATGAGAATAGAAAATATTGTTCTATCTCACTACACTAAATTTGGCCAAGTACATGAAAGAAACTATGCTGACTCTTGAAGAAGATGATCAGCAGTTTGCTAAAGTAGTCGATGCATGGAAACATACTGAGTCTTGTGTAAGAAATATATATTCAATTAATCTGATAATATACGATATAATGTATATAGTTTACTTACTACTACTAAAGAACTTTGGGAGTTCTTAGATAAAAATATAATACAGAAGATGCCGGCTCTGCGAAATACGTAGTCGGTAAGTTTTTAAATTATAAAATGGTTGATTCTAAAAATATGATCAACCAAGTACAAGATTTTCAAGTTATAATTCATGAAATTCATGCTGAAAGTATGACTATTAGTGAATCATTTCAAGTAGCTGCAATTATTAAAAAATTACTACCATCTTGGAAAGAATTTAAATATTAGCTAAAGTATAAACGAAAAGAAATATCACTTAAAAATCTAATTGTATGTTTGAGGATTGAAGAAGACAACCGTATTTCTGAAAAGAAAATTAGAAATTCATACCATGTTTCTAAAACTAACGTGATGAAAAATTCTAATAATTCTAATGACAGAAAGCGAAAGCACATCGGTGAAGACTCTAAGAGTGGTGACTTTAAGAGCTTCAATGGCAAGTGTTACAACTGTGACAAATTTGGATATCGTGCAAAGAACTGCCGTGTGCACAACGCACCAGATTCTTTATAGAAGAAGAAGCATCCTAATGCAATTTGGCTAAAGGGAAAAATCTTTATGCAAATATAGATATAAATATTACATTTGTTGTCTCAGAAGTTAATATAGTTGGTGGCAACTCCAAAGAATGGTGGGTTGACACTGGAGCCACACGTTACATCTGCGCCAACAAGTGGATGTTCTCTATATATGAATCTGTGGAAGGAGAACTATTCTACATGGGTAACTCAGCAACCTCCAAGGTTGAGAGACGAGGAAATATTATACTAAAGATGATTTCGGAAAAATAACTTACTCTAACTAATGTACTTCATGTACCAGATATCTGAAAGAATCTGGTTTCTGGTTCAGTTTTGAGTAAGAAAGAATTTAGACTTGTATTTGAGTCTGCTAATTTTGTACTTACAAAAAAGATGTATATGTAGGTAAGAGATACATGACTGATGGTCTGTTTAAAATAAATGTAATGACCATTGCTTCTAAAGTCAATAAAAATAATGGTCATTTGCTTATATAGTTGAGTCTCCTTATATCTGACATGGTAGATTACGTCATGTCAATTACTATACTTTGCAAAGATTGATTAATTTAAATATATTGCCTAATTTTAATATAAATTTTGATGATAAATGTGAAATATGTGTTGAATAAAAAATGGCTAAGTTTTTGTTTCATTCTATAGAACGAAGCATTGAATCTCTAGAATTAATTTATACAGATATAAATAATTTAAAATCTGTTCAAACTAGAGATGGAAAGAAATACTTTATTACTTTTATTGATGATTGTACTAGATATTGTTATGTACATCTAATAAGAATAAAAAATGAGGCAATTTAAATGTTTATACAATATAAAAATGAAGTTGAAAACTAACTTAGCAAAAAGATAAAAATGCTAAGAAATGATAGAGGTGATGAATATGAGTCACCATTCGTATAAATTTGTGCAGATTATGGTATTATATATCAAACAACTGCTCCTTACATTACTCAGCAAAATGAAATTACTAAACGTAAGAACATAACTTTAAAAGAAATGATGAATATCATGTTAATAAGTTCTGTTTTACTCCAGAGCATGTGGAGGGAAGTTTTGCTTTCTACCAATTATGTTTTCGACAAAATATCTCAAAATAAGTTAGATAAAACAACTTATGAATTATGGACAAATCGAGCTCCTACTTATAAATTCTTAAAAGTATGAGGATATCTTACAAAAATTGTAATTCCTACTCCTAAAAGGACTAAAATTGGACCTAAAACTATTGATTATATATTCATCGGATAAGCACATAATAGCAGTGCATATCGTTTTTTTATTTTTAAATCAGATCATCCAGAGATACATAAGTACTCTATTATTGAATTTAAGAATGCGGTATTATTTGAGAATATTTTTCCTAGTAAACAATATGACTCAAGCTCCCCTAGAAGGACTTGTGATGATGCAATTAGAGAAATAGAATCTGATTATGAAAATAAAAGTAATAAGGATAAATCTAGATGGAGTAAAAGAGTCAGGGTTAATAAATCATTTTGTCCAGATCTTTTGAGATATTTGTTAGAAAAAGAACCTCAAAGTTATAAAGAGGCTATATTTACACCTGAAGCTCTATTTTGAAAAGAATCCATAAACAGTGAAATTGAATCAATTATTCAAAATCACACCTGAAAATTTGTGGATCTTCCTTCATGAAGTAAACCTTTAGGTTATAAATGGGATTTTAAGAGAAAAATAAAACATGATGGGTCTATAGAAAAATATAAAGTTAGACTTATAGTAAAAAGGTTATAGACAAAAAGAAGGTGTAGAATATTTTGATACGTATTCACCTATAATAAGAATAACATTCACAAGATTAATAATTGCATTTGCAAGAAAGAAATGTGTGTATACTTGTTGAAGTCAGTGTATAGACTTAAACAAGCACCTACACAATGGCATGAAAAATTTGACCAAGTAATGTTGTCAAATGGATTACGTTATAATGAATGCGATAAATGTGTGTATGTAAAAGGGAATATGCACAACTATGTCATTGTATGTCTGTACGTGGATGACATGATTATCATCAGTAGCACGATTACTCTAATTAAAGAGGTAAAAATTATGTTAACGCAAAAATTTTTGATATGAAAAATTTAGATATTGCAGATGTTATTCTTGGTATTCAAATCATCAAAACATCTAATAGATATACCTTATCCCAATTACATTATATCGAGAAGATTCTCGAAAAATTTAATAAGAAAAATAATGATATAGGTAGAACACCTGTAGATATGAGTCTATATCTTACAAAGAATACAGGTGTTAGTATATCACAATTAAAATATTTTCAGATCATTGATAATATTATGTTTTTAATGAACTGTACAAGATCTGACATTGCATACTCAGTAAGAAAACTGAGTAGATTTACAAGTAATTTAGGAGAGAAACACTGGAAAGTAATAGTTAGAGTACTCAAATATTTGAGATACACTACTAACTATAGGTTGCCCTATACAAGATATCCAGCGGTGTTAGAAGGATACACTGATACTAACTGAATTACAGATTCTAAAGACGTAAATTTCACAAGTGGATATGTCTTTACTATTGGAGATGCAGCTATTTCTCGAAAATCTTTGAAACAAACATGTATAATCAGATCTACTATGGAATATGAGTTTATCATTTTAGATAAAACTAGAGAAGAAAGAGAATGGTTTCGAAACTTTTTAGAAGAGATTCCAATATGACCTAAACCTGTGTCAGCAATTTGTATCCATTATAATAGTCAACTAGTAATTGAAGGACACAGAATGAATGTATAATGAAAAATCATGATATATACGTTGTAAACATGAAACTGTAAGATAGCTGCTTACAAATAAAATAATATCTCTTCATTATGTAAAATCAAGGGATAATATTGCAGATCCATTAACAAAAAACTTGAGCAAAGATCAAATATATAAGTTATCAATGGGAATGAGATTACAGCCTACTAATAGAGTAACTCCATAATAGCAACCCAACCTAGCTGACTGAAGATCCCAAAATTTAGGCTCAAAGGGACAACCGAATTGTGGGAGGACTCGTACAAATCAGTAAGAAAATAATTCCTATCTCATTCCTATGATAAAATAGTGATTAACCTGCAATGTATAAGGATAAGCTAAATTTTTAATGATTCATATATCTTAAAAATCCAAGTGGAGTATGGTAGGATACTCTTAATAAGAGATCACCTACATGAGTGTAAAGGAGCCGCTTCTATGAGAATGATAAAGGCTAAGTTCTCTAGAATACTCATAGAATTACCAGATTTTCCAGGGCCAAAACGGACACAACATAAAAAATTTGTTAAAGTTGAAAAGAATCGTGTGAATATTATTGTTTTAGTTTACATAAAAAACTAAACAGTTCAAAAACATCGTGTTTACTGGTTAGCGAGTAAACTCGATAATATTTCACTAGGGAAGATTCAAAGACAAAAGCAACTTTCCCAATGCGGTAATTTTTTACTATACTCTCTGTTTTATCTGCAGTAGAGTTTAAGCCATTTCATTCATGTGGAGGATTGTTGAATTCATATATATTTGAATATTAAGTCTTTGAGTCAATTTACTAGTTCAAAAATAAATGAATTAGGTGAATGGAAACTGACTTCAAAGTGGAATACATAGCAAAGGGAACAAAAGAAAAGATAAAACCACATTGGTAAAAGTGTTGTTAGATTGTAAATTTATATAAAATTGTTTGTTCCATATTATTGTTTATGTAAGAAGAAGAGAAATCTTGAACACCATGGGTGGTGCTATGCACCGGCCACAAGTGCATGCACATGTGCGAGGGCAAATGGGCATTTAGGGCTGTTTAGTGGCGCACCTGGCACTTCGCACGTTCGCATCGTCGATTTATCTCCATTGGGTTTAGACTTGAATTTGACCCCTTCCGTTAAGGGTTGTTAGTTGTTAGGATCAAATTGTTGAAATCCAACGATCGTCCGTTAATGGTTACGATTAAACGATCGTATCTATTAGTTTAATTGTCGCGTCTGTTAGTCTGAAAGCCTATAAATAGACCCTGTCCATGCTCGTTTTCTATGCATAGTTTTCATTTCTTTTCTCCTTCTTCTACAAACAAGAAAATTTTGTCAGCAAACAATAGTTTTCTGTCTCCAGAAGAATTGTCATGTTCTGTTCTGTCCTTTATTATACCGTACAAATAGAGAGTGTTATTTAATCAGATTCGCTAGAGGCAATAGGATTACAGCTTCCTTCCTGTTATAGAAATATCGTTGTATCCTGAAAAATTGACGCCCACTGTAATTCAGAAACACACCGGTGGAGGGTGAATTGGTTTTAAAAAGATAGTATTCAACGCTAGTCTAGATCATCTACCAATTATCATCCAAACTGTAATTATTTTCTACATACAATCATCTCCCAACTAGTAAAGTATTTTAATTCAGTTTTCATTTATACATTGTTCTGTTTAGATAATTAGAATAATAAGTTTAGATAATTAGACTAATAACTTATATATATATATATATATATATATATATACACACACACAATTCTTATTCCTTTCTAAAGTAAACTGTGTAATAGCAATTGGATTTCTTCTCTAAAATCATCTAACAATAATTCTGCTTCAAGTAAACAACAATTTTTCTAATCTTGATTATTTTTATACAGTAGTAATTCTGTCTATCATAAACAACTAACAAAGAGTGCAAGTGTCGAAAGGATTTACAGATGATTTTCTTAATTAATTTTATTAAAAGAAACTGTGAAAAGATTTAAGTGCGGCAATTTTGGGCAATTTGTATTTAAGAATTAAAATCGTACTACGGTCATAATTAAGATATTTACTAATGCAATTCTATTTTAGTAGTTACTCCAGTCTCATGATCAATTCTTTTTATGAGCACATGGCTGGTCTAAGTGAGCATACTTTTCTAAAGAGGGAATTAGTCTCCGGCCTTCAAAACCGTTTGGCGACTAGTTATTGGAGTCCTTGACCGGAGCAAAAACCAATTGAAATGATATATTTATAATTTTGTGCAGCTCTAGTCGAGCTCACTTTGTGGTGTGCTCATTTAGAAATTCCCAGTGTGAGGGCATCTGATGCAGCAGAGACGCGGATAGCTTTGTCCTTTATCTTTTACAGCTGGTAATTTTTGGGTGCATGCACATCCATCCTAAAAGCTTCAATCGCTGTCCAAAAACTCTCCCTTGGCACCAAATCACTTAACTTCATCTTTTTTTTTTTTAAATCTGATATCTTTCTTATTGCATAATCCGTAAAGATTATGTCCAAGAGATATGGCCAAGCAAAGCCAGTGGACCTATCAAATTCAAAGCCTATAATGGAATCGTATCTCGTCTATGTGGAAACTAGGATATGGATTTCAATGTTCTATTTTTAACTGGCACTTAAAATTAGTGATTAAGTCAATATTTGCCACATTATTGAAAATAAGGATTGTGAATCTCATACTGCTGAATTGATTCCAAAACGTAAAATACTATATATCTAAGATCAATTATAACTCCGACTTTTCAGGAAAAACTCAACTATATATATCTCTCTATATAATTTTCTCTGGAAAAAAAAAAAAAAAACTTGTATTTAAAAAAATTTTACAATTTTGTTGTTTTTCCCAAATAAACAACTTGTCATGATGCACCTTCTTCTTATGATAATGTAGGTCCTAGATCCATCTAATTTAGTGTAGTTGGGTAGATTTTGTTACAAATGATCTCATGTATCATTTAAATATTCTCCTTTAAAAGTAAAAAATTGCTTACCCTACCGTATCCACCTTTTTCGTAATAAAAAAAAAAAAAAAGAACACACAATCTTAAAACATCTTGCCTGGTGCGCAGTATCTTATCATCAACACCCCAGATGTTTTTTCTCAGCCACAAATTCTTTTATTTGAAGGAAGAAGAAGGAAAAAAAAAAAAAAAACACGCTCTCTTTATCTAAATTCTCCAAAATGCCCCTGTCTCCTCAAGGATTTTAATGCGCCCAAATAATGCATACAAACGCAGCAGACAGCGCTGGGCCCCACTGATTTCCCTGCCCTGCTCAAGAAGTTGAGGATTTGGTGGCCTCCCACGAGCGGTGGCAGTTTCGTAGTTTTGTTCCAGAGAGCAGGGTTATTCTGGGGAGACGAGCTTTGGGTTTTCGGCGGGGTGCGGTCCCCTCTAACTGATACTGACGGAAAGGCGCCATGTGAGCGCGGTGCTCCCGGGCGGGGACGGGGTTATAGTTTTTGTATGTTGGCGTCAGCAAGACGTCTGGTGACGATATGCGCCGCCGTTAACGAGGTGGGATTTGCCGTTACGTGCACCGTTAGCCGACGTCCCGCGGTCACGTGGGGAGGAGGAAAAGGTAACTTTAGTTAATGGGGGAAGAAAAAGGTGGCGCGAAGGAAAGAGGCGAGGAAAAAGAGGCCCAAAAGGCGTAAACAGATGCATAGGGATAGGGTAGTTTGGTAAATTTCAGTAATGGAGGCTGTGCCTTAAAACGGAGTTTCTAAAACAGCACACAAATTTCCCTAAGGAACAAGCTTGATAATGTATGTTCGGTCTTAACTGGGCTTACTAAGAAAAATAGTGTGCTTCTTTAGAAACTCCCGCTTTAAAATTATGGGTATTTACTGATTTGTCCCTCATATATTTATATATTATGATTTTGCCCCTCAAATCTTCATATTTAGAATTTTGCCTTCCAAATCTCATAAGTTACAACAATTTTGCCCCCTCTCTAACACAGTTAAATATTTGACCATTTTACCCCTCTTTTCCTCTTCTATTTTCCTTTTCTCTTCTTCTTCTCTCTTCCTCCTCTCTTCTCCTTTTCTTCATTATTTCTCCTCTCTTCTTTCAGTATTTAACTGTGTTAGGGAAGAAAGGAGAAGAGAGGAGGAAGAGAGGAGAAAGAAGAGAGGAGAAATAATGAAGAAAGGAGAAGAGATGAGAAAGAGAGAAGAAGAAGAGAAGAGGAAAATAAAAGAGGAAAAGAGGGGTAAAATGGTCAAATATTTAATTGTGTTAGGAAAAGTTAGAGAATGGGACAAAATTATTGTAATTTATGAGATTTGGGGGGCAAAATTCTAAATACGAAGATTTGGGAGGCAAAATCATAATATATAAAGATTTGAGGGACAAACCAGTAAATACCTCTTAAAATTAAAGAGGTTTTGCTCATTCATTTTTTATATATTCAATATTTTGGTAGCATTCCTTAAAAGCTTTGTATTTAGATATCAGTCCTCTTAAAATATTCAAGTTATTCCAACTTCAATTAACTAATCCATCTAAATAAATGTGGATTTTAATTTTATTATTGAAGAGGCGTGCGAAATGACAGAAATCTTAAAATATGATATACTGCTGATAGGATTTTTGGAGGAATCGTGGAGTGAACTGCGGAGAAGATGTAGTGGCCAAGCGAAGAAGAAATCGCTCAACGAAGCTTGTGCGTGATTCGGGTCATCGAAGGACTTCAGAACATTGGTTGTTTTTGGTGTACGATAAGCTTCAGATCCTCACGGGGATGCATGCGGATGTGCTAGAGACCCTCCATTCAAAGATTAGAAAGTGGGTGTAAGTGCTGAGGGAGATCCAGGTCTGATCCTTTTCTAGGGTTTTGTTGGTTTTGTAGTTGAGGACTATTGAGTAAGATATAAGGCTTTTTTAGGGCTTTGAACTGTGAAGATTTTGCTATGTCTTGATGCAAACATATTTGGACTTTAAGAAAGATAGGGTTTGGATTTGGGAGGCAAGGATACTTTATGATTTATCATCATTGGTTGGAGGAGAAGAGAAAGGAGAAAGAGAGGAAGAAAGTTTTGAACTAATCTAAGAGGAGAAAGGAAGAAAGAATAAGGAGGAAAAGGAAGAAAAAGAGGGAAAAAACGGTCCTTACCTCTCCTCTCTATGGTGACCCAGGAATATGGTGAGAAGAGAAGAGACAAATTTTAACTTTCTTAATTGAGCTGATCTAGGAAGACTAAGTCGGAGTAATTCAAGTATTTTGAGAGACTAATATCAAAATGCGAAGTTTTCAGTAATCAATATTAAAATGTTACATACCCTTTTAAGGTATGGACTAATACAAAAGGTAGTTATGGATAAAAGTGATAAAATTTTTATAGTCTATATATTTTTAAAAGAGTTTATTTATAGTGAAAAAAATAGGAAGTACCGAAAATGAAACTGTTAAAAATCAGTATTTCCTCAATTTGTGGATTTTCTTATAAAAATTAAAAAAATATTAGTAAAATGTTGATCCCAGATAGAGACAGAGTATCATTTTGAGTTATAGTTAATGATTGGTTTATCGAAAGTCAAATTAGTTATTTATTTGTCCCTACTAATCTTAATTTGGCACGATCGTAATAAATATATAAATATAAAATAGATTCAATACATGCATCTTATGTAGAATCATTATCAATATTTAGGACCCCATGAGTTGATATGATAAGTACGAATTAAGAATAATGTTATAAATGAAATGCATAACTTTGAACAAAACTTAGGCTCGGCATGAGCAGCTGGTTAAAAGCTGATGTGAGCTCGTCATAAACAAGTAGTAGTGTTTTCCCTAAAATAAGCTCCTTTTGATAAATTAGTCTGAACAATTCAAAACTCGGGTAGTTCGATCGGCTTCCAAGTTCAAATCATTGGTACAACAAATAAATGGGAGCTGGCCTGGAATGTATACTGACAAAATTTATTTTTAAAAAAAAAAGTTTATTTTTCCTTCTAAGTTCATTTTTATCTTAAAAAAAAAATTAATCTTTATTTCCTGAAATGCGGGGTTCCAGATTATTATACTCCCATGCATCTCTATTCGAATAAAACATATATAAGAAGCAATATATCTTGACTGGTGAGACCCAAAAAACTTTGAGTTAAAAAGTAAACTCCAATGTCTATATATTCCAATAAAACATTGGAAAGAAATTATACATAAATATATTTAGCATCATAAAATGGACAAAGCTGGTCAACTGGCCTAAATTGCATGAGAAAGTCAGAAACACTAGTAGTGGACTTTGAGCCCTTATTCAAACTTCAAGTTATGACTCGCTCAACCTAGCTACAATTTATGTACGTAGGCTACCCCCACTCACTATAATCTATATTACATACTAACAAACTTCTAAATTAATAAAAAATTATGCGGGTAACGATATATATATATATATATATATATATATATATATATATATATATATATATATATATATATATATATATATATATATATATATATATATATATATATATATATATATAGGTTATTTGATAAACAATTCTCGTGCCTTGATTTGTCAAAGCTAATTAAAATTTGTAGCTTGTAGCTGGACTGGAGACTGCTGACTTTCCAAAGGTAATTAATCGCGCTGACTAATCACTGAATTAACAAAAGTCAAACAAACTATAATGAAATATTAAACGTTAGTTGCATATGAAGACATAAAAAAATAGTTGACATTTTAGTGCTTGATGCAGGTTTTAAGGGCTAGCCAGTTGGGATGTTGTTACGATGAACTTATCCTGGGGCTCACTGTCGGCAGAAAAGCGTCGACGGAAGTATAATGTAATATATGAAAGCAAACTTAGCATGTTTCGTGCTTAGGTTTATGATTGATTAATTGATTATTGCACTTAGTAGCTAGCTAGGACTTCAACGATACTCTATCGTCCGCAGTATTGCTAAACTGAGGCTTGTTTTGTTATTTACGATCAAACTTTTTTAATAACTTGATTCGTGACGTTGAACTAAATGCAAGTCTAAATCCGATTCTGTGTTCGCATCAGGAATATTTTAACTCCGTCCGCTCCATACATACGATTAGTAAGGATATTTGATAACTATATATATATATATAATATTCATCCAACTTGAAATCTTAAATTATATCTTTATTTGGAATACGGCAACATATAAATTTGTGCAACTAATTAGGCCCATGGCAAAGAGCCATAGAGCCATACGTGAAAAGCTCATAAACCTAAGATATATTCGAGAGACAAGAGTATTCCCAAGTAGAGTCAAACACTTGCCAAAATTGTCGCAGTAATTAATCATAGCCGGATCTCTCCCATTTGAATACATGGAAAGGGAGGTTTACAAGAACTGTCATAACTTTTTCTTTAAAGGTCATCTACTACAAATACCACTAATCTCACAGGGGAAGAGGACATATTCTAAAGCAATCAGAGAAATTCATAGTTTGTAGAGAGAAAGAGAGCTATCTAAGTGATTATAATCTCTCTCCATCAATTAGTATTTATCGAAAGGCTATTCCCTCCGAGGATGTAGGTCAAGATCTCTCTTGATTGAATCTTGTTATTTTTTATATTTTCTTTGTCTATTTCTATTCCTTTTTCTTTTTCTCATATCTGAGTTGTGACGTATTCAATCTGAGCAATTTAGTTGGACGAATTTTAGCACAAATATTTGGCACAATATATGGAAAACAATCAGACACTCCTAATCAACCATGATGATTAAGTGGTTCACGGGCCAGTCAAGCCAATAAGCCCTCGCTAGGAGGATGGTGCAGTGATTACAAACTTAGTGCACGAAGCTGAAGATTCAAATGCCCTTGTCACCCCCAGTGAGTTCCTTGTACTCACCCAATGTATCAATGCTCTCACTCAAGTCCTAGCGAAGGCCCTGGCAAGATAAGTTAATGGCAAAGGAACATTAATTTCCCACACACTGAGGCACCAACCAATCCTCTTAGGGCCTAAGTTGATCAATGCAACTTGCCACCATCAAAAAGTACCAATCAGTGTACCAACTTATCCAAACAACCAAGAGGCAATGGATACGAGGAGTCAATTTTAGCCTTCCACAAGAGGGCTTATGAAGATTTGGACTCCGAGTTCAAAAATCATGAGCCTCTTGTTTTTAGAAGAAGTTTAGATTTAAAATCCCAAATCTGGGCCATAAGTACGATGGCACGTCAGATCCATGATGAGTATCATGTATTGCTTATTTATAAACTCCATATTATCTATTTTTATATATAAATAATGTTATTTGGATATTTTAGTGTGCTTTTTAGGTTAAACCTTTTTCTACAAGAAAATGACATAAACTCAGAGCTAAATTAGAAAACCAAGTCTAGAAAAGTGCTAAAAGTGAATAAAACTATAGGATCATAAAGCTGTAGCGGCCCAAAATTCATTACAGTTAATTAAATCAAAGGCTAAGGACAAGATACTCATGAGAAGAAAGTTGAGGCCCAGAACATAAACTTTTGCTGCCAATTGGCGGCATTTGCCGCTGTTTGGCGACTAAATGGGGCCCACATTAGATGAAATTTTTATAGGGTTTTCAATATAATTTTTTAGTTACTCACTTCTACTCAGATTATGGTTTGGTTATCCGAGACCTATATATTGGCCGTATCCTTATAACCTTGGATTATTATGTAATTTTGTACTCCTAGCAATTAATAAAGATTAGAGTTTTGCCGAAAGGGTGACGACCGTCATACTGTGCTCCAGAGGTGATTCTATTATTTTCAAGGATTTTCTTGTGAGTAGAAATATTTAATTACTTTTAGATAGATTTAATTGTTTTCTAGTTCAAATCTTTAATCACTTTCATTAGAAAGAATAGGATTTTTAATTAGAATCATGAGTAACTAACTTAGTTTAGCTCTAGGATGTAGATAAAATTAGGAATCCACCATGTTAATTGCTTTTTATTCTTTCTAAAATAAAATAACAATGACATGATATTTCAATGAAAAGAATAAAATACAACAACTCGTAAATTAATTTATTAGGTTATACTTGAGTTAAATTTCTTCATAGTCTATGTTTAGTTAAGTTTGGAGTTATTGATTTTCGTCTTCTTTATAGAATTATTTAACGATTTAGTTTATTTTTATGAAAAGTAGTATTTTTGATGAGTTATACTAACACGTCACTTGATAGTTCATGCTTAGAGCACTTTAAATAAAAATTAAAACTAAAAGATTAGTTTTTATGATAGGAAGAAGATAATAGAAGTAATACATGGTTATAAACTAGTAGATTCTATATCTTAGGCTAATTAGAATAACTCAAAATCAATTTAGAACCCTTCGTTAATCCAATAGAATAATAGAATTAGTAAGAATGCAAAACGCTCTAGATCCTTGTGGGGAATGACCTATAAAGTACTACAATTGACATTGTGCACTTACAGTAGATTTATCATATCAAGTTTTTGGCGCCGTTGCCGGGAATCAACGGTATTTTCTTACTTTTTCTAACGTTTTACGGATTAACAGTATGTGTTGAGTGTGTATGGAACAGAAAGTGCTAATACAGGAAGGAAAAAGGGATCAAAAGAACTTCAAAGTTCGTAGCAGAAACCAGAGAGACAATCTCTCTGGTTATGCCGCTAATTGGCTGCAAGAACCGCCAAATAGACATAGCCCAGGTGAGTTCTGACCCCAATTTCTATCCAGTTCTATGTTTTGGTCCTCTTATTTTGGAAAAAAAGTTAAAAAAAATAAAAACAGTAGGAATAGTAGGACATAACATTTTTTCTTTGATCATATCTTTTCTATTGTTTCATCTTCATCACATCCCACTTTTTGAATTAGTTTAGGAAACTCACGCATCCACACACAGTCGTTGATTCATGCTACATTGGACCCATGATCAATTTAGTCGACTAGTAAGATCAGATTTGTTCATGGGAGATAAGATTGACCAACCAATCCCGATCCTTCAGGATAGATGTTACTCGTCGCGCACATCACTACCATTATGTATCAAACTTCCACACGCAGCGGGTAATCACTATGAGCAGAAACTGCAGTACAACAACATGCTTCCTAAATTTACTGGTTCTGATTCTGAGGATGCATATCTATTTATCAGTGAATTTTAAAAAGTGTGCATGATGATTAAACTGCAACACTTATCGGAGAACACAATTAAACTCCGCTTCATTCCATTCGCTCTCAAAGATAATACCAAGAAGTGGTTGTACATTATGCCTACTGATTCAATCACTACTTGGGATGAATTTGTTACAGTTTTTCTTAGGAAGTATTATCCCACGCACAAGACAGTAAAAATTCAAAATCAAATTAATCAATTTCGTCAAGTGCTGGGAGAACCCTTTTGGAAATATTTGGAACGGTTCAAAATTTTGTTATCTCAGTGCCTCCACCATATGATAGACAAGTGGCAATTGTGTCAAATCATATACGAAGAACTTGATTACACATCCAAAACTCTTCTTGAGTCCATGTGTTATGGGGAGTTCATGAGAAATAATGAGGATGAAGCGTGGGACTTCCTTGAGAACCTATCGTGAAAAATTATACAGTGGGAGAGTCCTACTAAGAAACCCAATGCATCAACGTCTACACATATGGGTGGGATCCATATCGTCGACAGCTCGATTGCTACCGAAGATAAGATTGCAGCTCTTATTCGGAGAATTGAGGTGTTAAAAACTTCTAGTACTCTACTAGTTGGTCAAGTCAATCAAATATAAGGCCCCGCATGCTTTACTTGAGGAACTCCAAATCACGTCATGGAGGAGTATCTACTGTTAGTGAATTCTATAGGTCAGACACTTGAGCAGGCGAACGTCTTATATCCAAGAGTCAATAATCCATACACTCCTATATATAATCCTGGTTAGAAGAACCATCCAAATCTCTCTTAGGGTCAGGAGCAATATCAGGGAATCCCCAATCCTAACATACAAGCTACAGCCAATGGCAGTTTTCAAGACCAAATGTGGGTGCTTATCAATACTCACTTCAAATCATGAGAACAGCTAGAACAAACCACCTGTACACAATTAATCACATCCACAATAGGGGTCTAATAACGATCAAGAAAAGTGACTCCAGTCAATTGAGGAGAGTGTTGAAAATCTTCTCAAGTTCTCGTCCAACCTTACACACATATGCAAAATCTCTTGAAAGTGTTAACTGATTTTATTCAAAGAATATATCAGCACATGCTCGTAAACTCTCAAGCTATTAAGAATTTAGAGCAGTATACTAGACAATTAGCGAGTCAAATGAGTGATTTGGTAAGGGTACTTTCCAAGTCAACCCTTAACAACCCTAACGCCAGTTCTTCTAACTCCAATCAGTCGCATGTCAACCAAGTTAATAACATTCATACCTTTGTTCTGGCAAGCTGGTTGACAATCATGTAGTCATGCTACCTAATTCCACTCCTAGTGCACGGCAGGTTACACTCTCTGATTCTATGATTCCATCATCACCTCATAATTCACCATCATTATCATCACGATCATCACACGATCCACCCACTAGCACGATAGAGAAGTCTGACTCCTCTGAATCTGATCATCCTATCAACCATACTTATAAGCCAAAGGCTCCCTATCCAAATCGACTAAAAATTCTCCTCTGGTTGAGCAAATTCTTAAGGTTAATGTTTCTCTTCTTGATGCAATCCAGAAAGTATCTGCTTATGCAAAATTCTTAAAAGATTTATGCACGAAGAAGAAAATAACAAATATTCCAAAGAAAGTCTTCCTACCTGCTAACATCTCTAGCATTCTCTCTAAGTTAGTACCTGCGAAGTACAAAAACCTTGAAAGTCCTACTATCTCCTGTATCATAGGAACTACAGTGATTGAAAAGGCTCTATTAGATTTAGGAGTAAGTGTCAACTTACTTCTTTATTCAAAGTATCGACAATTAGGATTGGGAGAGTTGAGACCTATAAGGATTACGTTATAACTAGCCGATAGATCTATGAAGAAGCCTATATGAGAGATTGAGGATGTTTTGATTAAAATTGGGGAGTTTATTTTCCCAGTCGATTTTATTGTTCTTGAAACTCAACCAGTGGTGGACCCACAATATTGTATCCCAGTTATTTTGGAACGTTCATTCTTGACCACTTATAGTACTGTTATTAATTGCTGGAATTGATTGATAAGACTTTCTTTTAGAAATATGACACTTGACTTGAATATATTTAATCTAGAGCTCCAACCGAGTGATCCACATGATGGCCCCTAGAGGCGAATATGATCCAAGGGTTGTCTAGTGAGCACTAAGAGGAGGAATTCTTTGACGAACTGGATAGTTTAGTTGATGAGAGATTATTCTTCGATACGCTTGATGAGTCATTTAATTATATGTCTTCCACTTGTTGGGAATCTTCACATGAGTCATTGATGACTAAACCACGAGTTCAGTTGTGACCATCTATTGAGTGTTCACCTTAGCTTGAGATGAAGACCCTTCCGAGTCATCTCAAGTACGCTTTTTGGATAAACACGACACACTACCAGTTATTATCTCTGAAGATTTGACTAAAACTTAGGTGAAAAACCTCATATCAGGGTTGAAAATATATAGGGAAGCCATAGGCTAGAGTATGATCGATATAAACGGGATTAGTCCATCTATAGTGCAGTATAGAATTCATTTATTGAATAATGCACGAACTATAAGAGATCTTCAGTGCAGGTTGAATCAAGTAATGAAAGAAGTTATGAGGAAGGATATTATTAAGTGCCTTGACAATGGAATCACCTATCATATCTCTGATAGTGTATGGGTGAGTCTGGTTCAAGTAGTACGTAAGAAGTCCGGAATCACTGTAGTCAAGAATTATGCAAATGAGATTATCCCGAAGCGCATGCAGACGGAATGGCGAGTTTGTATCGATTATAGAAAGTTGAATACTGCAACTAGAAAGGACTACTTCATCTTGCCTTTTATTGATCAGATATTAGAACGGTTGGCCGAATATGAGTTCTATTATTTCTTAGATGGATATTCTAGTTACAACCAAATTTTCATTGCTCCAGAGGATCAGGAAAAGACCACGTTCACGTATCTATTTGGTACCTTTGCATATAGATGCATGCTCTGTGGATTATGCAATGCGCCCACCACATTCCAAAGGTGTATGGTGAGTATTTTTCTGACATGGTTGAACGATTTCTTAAAATATTTATGGATGATTTCTCCATCTTCAAAAATTCATTCCAAGAGTGTCTTCTTCATTTAGAATTAGTTCTCACGCATTGTTATGAGAAATATTTGACACTCAATTGGAAAAAAAAATGCCATTTCATGATATAAAATGGTATAGTGGTGGGCCATGTCATCTCGAAGGATGGTATCGAGGTTGACAAAACTTAGGTGGACCTCATCGTGAATCTTCCACCTCCACAATCAGTAAAAGATATACGCTCATTTCTTGGCCATGCTGGATTCTACAGAAGATTTATTAAAGATTTTAGCAAAATTGCTAAGCCTTTGACACATTTACTGACCAAAGATTGCCATTAAATTTCACACTGATTGTCTTAGAGTATTTAAGCAGTTCAAGAAGGCACTTACCATCACTCCTAGCATTCATGCGCCAGACTGGAATTTGGCCATTGAGCTTATGTGCAACGCATATGATTATACTATCGATGTCATCCTTAGACAACATATTAATAAGCAGCTATGTGTAATTTACTATGCAAGTAGGATACTCAATAACGCCCAATTGAACTACTCTACCATAGAGAAAGCTTCTGACAATCGTATTTGTGCTTGAAAAGTTTTGCTCCTATTTCATTGGATCATGGATTATAGTTTATACTGATCATTTTGCTTTGAAATATTTGTTGACCAAGAAATATTCAAAGCATGGCTCATTCGATTGATCCTCTTATTACAAGAATTTAATCTTAAGATTTTAGATAAGAAAGGTACTGATAATCTAGTAGCTGATCACCTGTCTCGCCTGTCCAATGCTCCAATTAATTCTTACCCCATCAACGAATTATTTCCCGATGAGCAATTGCTTGCATTAACGAGTCGACCATGCTCTATCAACACTGTGAACTATCTTGTGACCAAAGAGATTTCATCCCATTGATCTAAGCAAGACCGATATAAATTATTGTCCAAAGTAAAAAAATTTATTGGGATGAACCATATCTGTTCAAATATTGTCTAGACCAGATCATACATCGATGCATACCTGACGATAAGATACAAAGTGCCCTCTCTTTTTATCATTATCTTTCTTGTGGAGGACACTTTGGTCCAAGAAAAACGACTGAAAAGGTATTGCGGAGTGGATTTTATTGGCCAGCTCTTTTCAAAGACGTTGTAAAATATTGTAAAACATGAACACGGTGTCAATTCGTAGGCAAAATTTTACGACGCAATATGATGCAATTGCAACATATCTTTGAGGCCGAGATATTTGATGTATGGGATATAGATTTTATGGAACCGTTACCTAACTCATTTGGAAACCAATATATATTGGTCGTTGTCGATTATGTTTCCAAATGGGTAGAGGCAATTGCCGCAAAATCGAATGATAATAAAGTTATTGTCAAGTTCTTGAAAGAGAATATATTTTCTCAACTTAGCGTTCTTCGAGCTATCATTAGTGATAACGGTACCTATTTTACTAACCGGTCACTCGAGACGCTCATACGAAAATATTCCATTATCCATAAGTTAGCTACACTGTATTATCCACAAATTAGTGGGCAAGTGAAAGTTTCTAATCGCCAAATAAAACTGATTTTGAAGAAGACGGTAGAACACAATAGAAAAGATTGGTCAAGTAAATTAGCGGATGCATTATGGGTTTATCGTACCGCTTACAAGATCAATCTAGGTATTTTCCTATTGGTTGATATTCGGAAAAATGTGTTATTTACCGGCGGAGTTTGAGTATAAGGCTTTATGAGCCATTAAGTTCCTTAACTTTGAGCTCGAAAAAGCCAGCGAGCAGCAGATGATACAACTTAATGAGTTAGATGAGATTAGGAAAGATACATATGAGAATATTAGGATTTGTAAAGAGAAGACTAAAGTGTTTCATGACAATGCGATTATTCGCAAGCTTCATTTACACTAGGACAGAAAGTTCTCTTATATAATTCGAAACTTCATTTATTTTCAGGAAAATGAATATCAAGATGGAGTGGACTGTACATAGTACGGGTTGTGCATTATCACGGTGCAATCGATCTCGAGAACCCTAGAAATGGTAATTTATTTAAAGTAAATGGTTAGAGATTAAAACCATTTTTAAAAACTCGAGCGAGCGATAATGCAAACGTTGTGATGCTGCACGACCCAAATTTTGCGTAAGGGCATGTATTCATTTATATATTAGAGTGTATATTATGTATATTGAGTATTTCTAACATGATGTAGGGTAGAAAAGAAGTTGAGGGCTGAAAAGCAAAATTAAAAAAAGGAAAGGGACTAATCAAAATTTGCACCCCGTATAAATTTCCCAAACCAGCCCCAAACCAATCCTAGCTTCTCTCATCTTCCCCAAAACCCCCATTGTCCTCTTTGCTTATTCTTTTTAGATCTGCAAAGATTCCTCAGTTTGTGCTCAAATCAGAGGTGACTAGAGAGCAGATCTCCTCCTTAGCTTTCTCCTCCAAGAGCCGTGCCCAGGATTCTCCCCTATTATTGCTGCCAATCAGCAGTAGAATTGGAACTTCTCCCCCTGAAACTTTAGGAGAGGTGAGTTTTCTGGATCAATTAAATTAAAAAAAAAAAATTGGTCTCTGAAATAATCAAATGGCACAGTTTGTTTGTAAGAAATATTTTGGTGAGATTTTTGCTGTATTTTCGGTATATTTTTTATCCACCATATAAACTTTGGGATGGAATTACTTGTTATACATGCCTACTTCATTTTACATTCCAAAATTAGTAGAAGAGTTTTATGCGAGTTTTGCGAAATCTGATATTTCAGAGAATCGCAAAACCATTAAACTCCACTGGCGTGGAGAAATCTATGATATCACGCAGCTTCCATCTATGCATTCGCTGGTATCCTCCTTCACTCTGGGAATCAAACCCCGGATGTGATTGAGAAATATCTTATATGGATGGATCCCAATTGCACATTGACACATGATAGAGGGATCAACAACAGGACACTTTATCACAATGTACATGCGACTTGCTACTGGATCAACACCAACGTAATGAGGATTACACACATGTCTTCATTTTACACACCCACGTTATATATTGTTGATTACACCATGCGTCAGGATACTTATTTTTGTATATGCACACAATTAGTTGACAGCATTATAGATGTTAAGATGCGGTTGAAGACTAATTTGTCTCTACCGTGTCTGATTATACAATTGTGTCGTGGTTTCATGTCAGCTGCAAAATTTGATGCATATGCATCCTCACATGTGTTCATGTCAGTGACATATCACGCTACTATTCCAGAAGATTGGAATAGAAAAATGGTTGAAGAAGATACATATGCCATTGATTTAATACAAGAGGAGGAAGATGATACATTCTTTAACCAAGACCTGCCAACAGATCTCACTGAGCAGATAAATGTTGTCTAGCATGGTCTTGAAAAAATATGGTGTCAATTGAAACAAACTAACCATGGAGAGAATTCTACAATACGTGCACATCGTGCACTTGGAGAATCGAGTAGGAGGCAGAGAGGATGACACCGATAAGTTGTGTATGAGAGCATACACAAGTTTAGGTGTAGGAGAATGGGTTAATAGTTTTTTGTGTTTTTCAAGGGTCCTTAGTCTTTACTCTAGGATTCTTATTTTATTTTAGATTTTTTTGGGCTTCTTTATTTTACACTTTGGATAGTTTTAGGGTAACTAAAAAATTTGAAAAAAAAAGTTAAAAAATCTGAAAAAAAGAAGTAAAATTTTTTTCTTTAAAAAATCAACCTAATTATAAACAAAAGAATAAATTTAGATTTGAAATTTGATAGAAAAGTAGATTAGATAATACACTTAGAATTTTATGAAAAAATTAAAATCCTAAAAATAAATACCACTAATAGTAATTTTGAGGTAAGTATACATCTATTTTTTACTTCACAATTGTTTATTAGGTTAAGGATAAAAATGATAATAATAAAAAAAGGTGAGCCTGGTATTTAAGGCAATGATCCTTTAAAAGAAAAAAATTGAGTCTGGTATTTAAGGCAATAATCCTTATAAAAAAATGTGAGCCTATTATTTAAGGTAATAATACTTTAGAAATAAAAAAACAGAGTATGATCTTAGTAATTGGGTATTTCGTCTAAGTAAGTATAAATTTTTGCATGAAAAGTGAAATAATTACAAAAAAAGAAAAAAAGAGAGAAAAAAATAATTGTTTAGAGAAAAGAGATGAATCATGAGTTAGAGTTTGAGTCAAAAACCGAATTAGACTATCACACGTGCACATAGATATATATAAACCAATGAATTTTTAATTAGTAAGTTTTGAAAGATAAAATTTGAATTTTAATTAAAATGATAGGTGTATTTAATATAATACGTGATTTAAAACTTGATAATCTAAATATAATCTTGAGTTGGTATATTAGTGAGATTAATTGTAGAAAATATTAGAAATTGTTTTTTGTATTTAATTTTTATTTTTCTTGATTTTTGGTTATCCTTATTTTTCTTTTCTTTATTCCTTAATCTACTTTCTTCATGAATTTTGTGGGTATATTCACTGCAAACCCTCACGAGACACAACTCGTCAATTAGGATAATCTAGAGATTTAACGATTTGTTGCATGTGTTAAGTGCAATTGTGATTCCTACGAAAATGAGTTAAAATTTTCTTTTTCTTTTTAGGTCTAGGTTTTGCTGAGGACTAGCAAAAATTAGGTGTGAGGGTATGATGAATGTCATATATTGCATATTTATAGTTTCCATATTATTTATTTTTGTATATAAATAATACTACTTGGGTATCTTTAGTGTACTTTTCATATTAGACCTATTCCTATAAGGAGATGGAATAAACTCAGAGCCAAATTAGAAAACTGATGAGTAGCATATATTGTATATTTTTCCTATATTTTATCTATTTTTGTATATAAATAAATGCTACTCAGGTATTATTAGTGTTTTTTCAGGTAATCCGATTTCTACAAGGAGATGGCATGAAATCAAAACCAGATTATGAAACAAAGCCTGGAAAAGAGTTCAAAGAGAGCAAAACTACAAGATTAAAATACTTCAGAGAGTCAAAGTTAAATACAGTCAGGAAAATCAAAAGTACAAAACAAGAGACTCATACGGAAGAAATTTCAACCAGTTTTCTCCAAACATTGCATCTAAATAGCAACATAAAAGTGGGCTCATTGACTGATTTTTCTTCGGTAGTTTCGTTATAATTTTGTAGTTTTTCAATTCTGTTAGAATTAGGGTTTGAGTTTCAAAACCTATATATTGGTCATATCCTTATATTATAAGGGGAATGCAGAAGTTAATATAGAATTAGGATATAATTTGTACTTGAATTTTTTATTAATAAAATTAGGATTTTGCTGAATGGGTGACGCTACAATACCGTGTTCCAGAGGTATGTCATTGCTTTCAACTCTTTATTTACTTTTTAGATAGAGTTAATTACTTTCTAGTATAGATTTATTTGCTTTTTAGATTAGATTTAATTGGTTTTTATGAATAAAAATTTGATTTTGCTTGTTATAAATATGAGTAGTTAATTTAGTTTAACTCTAAGATATAGATGAAGTTAGAATCCACCATGTAATTACTCTCTAGAATTTTCTTCTTAAATTAAATAAATAAATGCATTATTTTTCTATGAAAAGATTAAAATACAAGAACTTGAAGATTAATATTTTGATAGGTTATACTTGATTTAAGTTTCTTGATAGCCTATACTTAGTTAGGGTTTGGAGTTGTTGGTTTTCATTTTATTTAAAGAATTATCTAATTATTTAGTTTATTTTTATGAAAAGTAGTATTTTTGATGAGTTATACTTACACACCACTTGATAGCTCATGCTTGTGGCATTTTAAATAAAGATTAAACTAAAAGATCAAATTTTTATGATTGAAGAAGATAATAGAAGTAAATACATGGTTGGAAATTAGTGGATTCTAAATTCTTGGCTAATTAGAATAACTCTCAACTCCAACTTAGAATCCTTCCTTAATCTGTTAGACTATAGAATTAGTGAGAACGCAAAAACACCTGAGATCTCTGTGGGACGACCTGTATAGCGCTCCAACCGATACTGTGCGCTTGCAGTTAAATTATCACAATAAGTTTTTGGCACCGTTGTCGGGGATTGATGGTATTTTTCTTCCTTTTTCTAACGTTTTACGGGTTAATAGTGTGTGTTGAGTATGCAGGGACCTATAAGTGCAGATACAGGAAGAAAAAAAGGATCAGAGAAGTCTCAAAACTGCACAACAGAAACTAGAGAGTCAAACTCTCTTGTTCTGCCGCTAATTGGCGGCAAAAACCGCCACTTGGCTGTAGATGAGGTGAATACTGACCCCAAATTTTCTCCAGTTCTATGTTTTGGTTCTCTGGTTTTGTAAAAAAATACAAAAAAATAATAATTTCAATTTTTTATTTTCCTTTCCATCTCTTTCCCTCTCCACCTTTTTCAAAAAAAAAAATTAAAAAATATGTTTCAAAATCCAACTTGTTGCTATCATTGTTGTGATCCATATCATAATTATTATCAGTGTTCATGAATAGAAAGTTCGTTAAGACTAGATCATAATCAATTTCACACCACATATAATGAACCTACGAGCGCTTCCTATATACAAAATTATAATTGTGAATGGATGAATCCTTCTAATTTAACATATAATCAAGAGCCATAACAATAGAGTCTTTCATCTGATCCTTTTTTTATGGGCTATTTATTTTCATGTTCTACATTCAATCATGAACAATATATTCAATTGAACATGTTAGATGAAAGATTAAAAAGATTAGAAGTAATGTATACATGTCATGAGAATTTACCTACAACCAATTCATATCTGTCATCAAATATGTATACAGATCTATCGTATCCACTATCAAATTTCACTCATGATCTCGAGATACAATCATTTGAAGAAAATAAGGAAAATTACAATCATAAGTCTGAGGAACGAAGACATAGAATAGAGGAATGTATAGAAGGTTTGTTAAAATCATCCTCTCAAAATTCATCCTCTCAAACTGCATCTTGTATGGAAGATATTTTCAAAACGATTTCTCAAACTAAACTTTTTGGAGATCAACCATCTAGTTGTTTGAATATATCTTACTCCAACGAGCACCACTTCAGTCTTTTTTTAAAATAGATATGATTCAAAATGAGTTAAATAATTTTGTGCATAAAAAGTCTATACTTCAACATTGTGATCAACCTATTTTAGACCATTGTGAAAATAATTATAAAAAAATTGGTGATAAAGAAAAAATTTTGCTTGGTGATTCGCCTCATGATAAGCTTGCTAGTGACATATTAACAATTGATTCTTTTGATGAAAATTGTGAAGAAATTTGTGAAAGAATTTTTATTCCTTCATAATAATTTGACTAACGATAAGTCCGCTAGTATGACATTTTGTTTTGAGAATTTTGATGACAGGTTTGAAGAAAATTTGCATGACGAGCCCAAAACATTAGAAGAATGGAAAGAATCTCAAAAATAAGAGGTCATGGTACCTGATGATTTGAAAGAGCCCTACAAAATCGATTTTATGATTTCACAACACCAAAGTGAGTATGTTATTTCACAAGTTGATAAAACCAAAATACTTATTAATATGAAAGATACTCATGGATAAAATATAAACGATATTAAAGGTACGCTTTTCAATCTCAAAATTTCACTATTGAATAAAAGAAAGAAGGGTAGGAATAAATTAAGAAAAATAAAAAAATAAGATGAAGAGATTAAATGCAAAACTGACAAAAAGGCTAAATTCATCTATATCAAAACGTAAAAGGACACATTATGAGAGTGGAAAACGATCAAGAGGTCCTAACCGTTTTAATTTTCTAATAAGTGTATAATATTTGTATAATAGTTTTCTTATTTATTTTACCATTCTTGATTTGTGTATAAGGGCATAAACGAGTTTAGTGTGGGGGACTGGATTAGGATATTTTCTTTGTGTTTTTCTAGAATTTTTAGTTTTTAAAGATATTTTATTTTATTTTTAGATTTTTGGATTTCTTTATTTTACACTTTGGATAGTTTTTAGCGTAACTAACTAAAAAAAAATAAAAACTAAAAAAAATAATATAAAAAACTGAAAAAAATTATTTATATGTTTTCATCAATAGATCAACCTAATTACAGATAAAGAAATAAATTTATATTTAAAATTTGATAGGAGAGTAGATTGGACGATACACTTTGAATTTTATGAAAAAGATTAAAATCTGAAAAATAAATACCGCTAACAGTAGTTTTGAGGCAAGTATATATCTACTTTTCACTTCACAATAGTTTATTAGGTTAAGAATAAAGATGATAACAATTGAGTAAGTCTTATCTCTCTAAACAAATATAAAAAAAGAAAAAAAGTGAGAATAAAAAAAAAATAGGGTGCGCCTTATATTAAGGCAATAGCGTTGAGAGTGATAAAATAATGGGGTGCGCCTGGTATTAAGATAATAGTCTTAAGAGTGAAAAAAAGAGTATGATCCAAGTAATCGGGTACTTTGCACCTAAGTAAGCGTGAATATTCTCATGAAAGATGAAATATTCCAAAAAGAGAGAGGAAAAAACGAGAGAGTATGATCCGAGTAATCGGATTTTTTGTGCCTAAGTAAGCATGAATATTCGCATGAAAGGTAAAATATTCTTAAAAAAAGAAGAAAAAAGAAAAAAATTGTTATGAGAGAGCAAATAAATCATGAGTTAGAGTTGAAGTCCAAGGCCAAAATAGATTATCACACGTGTACGTAGATGTATAGAAGCCAATGGATTATTTGTTAGTAGGTATTGAAAGATAGGATTTAATTTTTTTTATTAAAATGATAAGTGTATATGATATGATGCTTGATTTAAAAATTAATAATCTAAATGCGTTTTTGAGTTTGTACATTAGTGAGATTAATTGAAGAAATATTATAAAAAAAAGATTTTTCTTTCTTTTGTATAAATTTTTTTATTTTTCTTGGTTTTCGGTTATCTTTATTTTTCTTTTATTTATTCTTTAATCTATTTTCTTCATGAATTTTGTAGGTATATTCACTGCAAACCCTCACAAGACGCAACTCATCTACTAGGATAACCTAGAGGTTTAAAAACTTGTTGCACGTGCTAAGTGCAATCCCGATTCCTGCGAAGGTGAGTTAAGATTTTTCTTTTTCTTTTTAGGGTTAGGTTTTGCTCGAGAACTAGCAAAAAATAGGTGTGGGGTATGATGAGTATTATATATTGTATTTTTTTTCCATATTTTATTTATTTTTGTATATAAATAAATGCTACTCGGATATTGTTAGTGTTTTTTTCAGGTAATCAGATTCCTACACGGAGATGGCATGAAATCAGAGCCGGATTATGAAACAAATCTCTGAAAAGAGTTCAAAAAGAGTAAAACTATAAGATTAAAATACTTCAGAGAGTCAAAATCAAATACAGTCAGGAAAATCAAAAGTACAAAACAAGAGACTCATACGAAAGAAATTTCAACTAATTGTCTCAAAATATTGCAGCTAAATAGCAGCATTTGCTGCCAAATAGCGGCAAAAAAGTGGGCCCATGGGCTAATTTTTCTTTGGTTATTTCGTTGTAATTTTGTAGTTTTTCAATTCT
The DNA here is from genome assembly GCA_036321105.1 of Dracaena cambodiana. NCBI lineage: Eukaryota > Viridiplantae > Streptophyta > Magnoliopsida > Asparagales > Asparagaceae > Dracaena > Dracaena cambodiana. The sequence goes on along the minus strand of JAYEPQ010000008.1, from coordinate 22,397,277 downwards.
GTTAGAATTAGGGTTTGAGTTCCGAAACCTATATTTAGGTCGTATCCTTGTATTCTACGGGGAATGCAGTAGTTAATATAGAATTAAGATATAGTTTGTACTCGAATTTTTCATTAATAAAATCAGAATTTTGCTGAAGGGGTGACGACCATAATACCGTGTTCTAGAGGTACGCCATTACTTTCAAGTTTTTATTTGCTTTTTAGATAGAGTTAATTACTTTCTAGTATAGATTTATTTACTTTCTAGATTAGATTTAATTGCTTTTATGAATAAAAACTTGATTTTGCTTGTTAAAAATATGAGTAGCTAATTTAGCTTAGTTCTAAGATGTAGATGAAGTTAGGATCTATTATATAATTACTCTCTAGAATTTTCTTCTTAAATAAAATAAATAAAGACATGATTTTTCTATGAAAAGAATAAAATATAAGAAATTGAAGATTAATACTTTGATAGGTTATACTGGAATTAAATTTTTGATAGCCTATACTTAGTTAGGGTTTGCAATTGTTGGTTTTTATCTTATTCAAAGAATTATTCAATTATTTAGTTTATTTTTATAAAAAATAGTATCTTTGATGAGTTATGCTTGCACACGGCCACTTGATAGCTTATGCTTAGAGCAGTTTAAATAAAGATTAAATAAACATCAAATTTTTATGATAGAAGAAGATAATAGAAATAAATACATAGTTGGAAACTAGTAGATTCTAAATCTTAGGATTAGAATAACTCTCAACTCCAACTTAGAATCTTTTGTTAATCTGTTAGACTATAGACTTAGTGAGAATGTAAAAACATCTGAGATCTCTATGGGACGACCTATATAGCACTACAACCGATACTGTGCGCTTGCAGTTAAATTATCACAATAAAAACCAAGTCCAGAAAATAGCTAAAAATGAATAAACCTACAGGATCATAAAGCTATAGAGATTCAAAGTTCATTACAGTCAATCAAATCAAAGGCAAAGGAAAAAGAGACTCACGCAGAAGAAAGTTGAGGTCCAGAACATAAACTTTTGTCGCCAATTGGTGGCATTTACGACTATTTAGTGGCTCAATGAGACTCACACTGGATGAAATTTTTACAAGGACTTCGATATAATTTTGTAGTTACTCACTTGTACTTATATTAGGATTTGGTTCTCTGAGACCTATATATTGGCCGTGTCCTTGTAACCTTGGATTATTATGTAATTTTGTACTCCTGGTAATTAATAAATATTAGAATTTTACTGAAGGGGTGACGACCACCATATTATGCCCAAGAGGTGACTCCATTATTTTCAAGAATTTTCTAGTGAGTAGAAATATTTAATTACTTTTTAGATAGATTTAGTTGCTTTCTAGTTCAAATCTTTAATCGCTTTCATAGAAAAAATAGGATTTTTAATTAGAATAGTGAGTAGCTAACTTAGTTTATCTCTAGGATGTAGATGAAACTAGGAATCCATCATGTAATTATTTTTTATTATTTTCTTTCTAAAATAAAATAATAAAGACATGATATTTCAATGAAAAGATTAGAATACAACAACTCGTAGATTAATACTTTTATCGGTTATACTTGAATTAAGTTTCTTGATAGCCTATACTTAATTAGGGTTTGGAGTTGTTGATTTTTGTCTTCTTCATAGATTTATTTAACGATTTAGTTTATTTTTATGAAAAGTAGTATTTTTGATGAGTTATACTTGCACGTCACTTGATTGCTCATATTTAAAGAACTTTTAATAAAGATTAAAACTAAAAGGTCAGTTTTTATAATAGGAAGAAGATAATAGAAGCAATATATGATTGTGAACTAGTGGATTTTATATTTTATGCTAATTAGAATAACTCGAGATCAACTTATAACTCTTTGTTATTCCGCTAGAATAATAGAATTAGTAAGAACGCAAAACATTTTAGATCCCTGTGGAAAGGACATGCAAAGTGCTACAACTGATACTGTGCGCTTGCAGTAGATTTATCACATCAATCCATGTGACATGTTGCCAATTATTGTCCATGATGAAACCTTAAGGTTTCATAGATGACATTCTTTAAAGTCTTATCCATGACTTTGGATAAGGGAGTATGGAGCTAGTACAATGGGCTCTCTTCTGGGTCCATCTACTCTTTTTGCTCCCTACGTTGTGAGTTTATTCAATAGTTTGCCATGTGCAAAATTACAAAAAGAAGTGTTGCATCCGTCCTAGAATAGAGCAAGCTCTTGGCAAGTCACTCAATAACTCCTTAAAACGTTTCCAATAAGGAAAAGTTTCAGACTGAGAAGAGTGCTCCTTTGATATAATGATCACCATCCTAATTAGTAAGGTGATACACACTGAGCTCTGAAACTCCAATGGACAATGCAAGTTTACAATGTTGCCTGAGCTCCTCAAGCAGTTTGATAAGTATATTGGATTAGAGGGTGACTTTGCTTTGAAGAACCGAGATTCCAAGAAAGCAAAGGAATCAGTTGACAAGAAGTCTAAAGAGCGAAGATGTAGCCCTCCGAATTATTATGATGATCTTCATTGAGAAAACATCCAAGTTAGTGAACGCGCTTAAATGCAACTTGGGCCTAGATTGTAAACTAGATTCAGAAAGATGGATTCCTCCCTCCACTACCCTAATCAGAACATCAGGTTAACTTAAAACTTTGACGTGAAGTTAGTTGAAAACCTCGTGTAATCAAATTTGATGTGAGGCTAACTCAGAGCTTCGTGTAGCTAGAAGTTAAAAGAATTAGACCTTTGACTTTGATGGAACAACCAGCTTAGGGTGACTATCACTGTTGTTGTTAAAATAAAGTTCAAAACATCTAATTAACATAGAGCTTAATCAATCAAAATTTACAGCAAAGCGGTTGAGAAAGTTTCTTACTTCCAAGCGGAGGGCTGATGATGTTGTTATCTGTTGCCGACGACGTAGAGCCCGAAGAAGCGATGCCTCTGCTTGCAGAAGCTTGTCTTAATGCCATTGCGCATTTGATAACCTCGCATCAAATAAAGACCTATGGCATGAGGAAGAAGATGAATAGCTCATCTTTAGAATGGGCACATTCTTCCCAATGGTCAGGTCCAGATTCGAGGCATAAATCTTAAGTAGAATGTGAGGACAAGTTTACGCATATAAAACACGAAGATAAGGCATAGTCTAGTGTTAGCATGCAAGGTCATGAGAAGCTAATTGATAACCTCACATCAGATTCAAAACATGAAGCTACTAGATCGCTTTGTGTCCAAATTCAAAATGCTAGGCTAATGGATAGTCTCGCATTCATAGTCAACTTGAATTGGAATTCAAGTCATAATTTCTCAAGAGCTTTCTAAAAAAGGTTCAACAGTACACCTATGAGAGCTGCTCAAATTATAGATACCGATTCAATCTTCAAAAGACAATATAATAGTACACCATGAAGACTATCATATATCAAGTAATAGATGAGTCTGAATTCGTTACAATTGGATGACGAAAAAGACAAAAAGTTCAAAGTATCTCAAAATTCATTACAAACTGACGACGAAATTTCAAAAATTTTGGATGGAGTTATGTAGAGTGGAAAATTTTTGAACTACTGTGCTAGGAAACTCCAGAAGCAAGGCTAACTGATAGCCTCACATATCATCTTTAGGCACGAAGCTCACTTCAGACATGAAACTGACACGAAAATAATAGCTTGACACAAAAGTCAAAACACGAGGCTAACCATTAGCCTCGCTCGATACTGTTTCAATTGAACTAAAATTATTTCGGAATAGTTATTAGCTAAAAAGGTGATTATTCTCTTATCTGTAACCATAAATTAGGTACTCACAATCAAATTCATTCTTCAACAAAGAGTTTCATCTTTATCTTAAAGGAGATGGCTACATGGCCTATTAATAGCCAAGAGAAGAGAGAAAAGGGACACCTTAAGACTCTTTGAGACTTCTAAAATGGAGATAATTCAAAACTTGTTTAGTTTAGTAAGTAGACTTTCGCAAGCTCGTCAAGGAGGCCTGCCATCTTCCTCCATCTAAGATCGAGGTGTCAGATTATCAAAGAGATATAGGAACGAGTCTCATCACAATGAAGAAAGAGCACAACACTAAACAAAGAGGAGCACAATATAACACTCTTCTCTCTTGAATTCTCTTCGTCTTTCTTTCCATGATAATTGTAAGTTAATTTCTTAGGAATGGAAAAAATAGATTTTTCTGACAAATATGAGTGAACCCTAGGAGTTTGAGATCATAATCCTAAAACATTTAAAAAATTATTAGTGGTAGTAGAAATGGAGTACAATTCAGGTAACATGCATGAGTAGCTCATTTCTATTATTCACACACACACACACACATAAGGAAACAAAAATTCACCGGCAGTGAAGAGGATTCCTTTACTAGTGCTTAGGTGGCTCAATAATTATATTACACGTGACGCCACTCAAAGGGAGGTTAAGAAAGTTTTTTTATTTGTTATTTTGAGTGGCGTCACGTGTAATGCAATTATTGGGCCACCTAAGCGCTAATGAAGGAATCCCCTTCACCGCCGGTGAATTTTCCTTTTTATCATATATATATATATATATATATATATAATATAATATAATATAAGAAAAATGAAAATGAGTTGACAGTTTATGTAAATTACTTGAGCTATAATCCATTTATACTATATTTAATATTTTTAAAAAAAAAAAATTCCATTAATGTCTCGATTCCCTAGGCTTCACTCATATCAAATACTTAAAATTTTAGTTATAATTTGGTCTTCTATTAAGAAAACAAAAATTAACATTTTTTTATAAATACAATATCTTTTATCCACTTAAATGAAAGATAAATAAATTTTATATCCTATGAAATTTGTTCCTAAAAAGTCAAGGAAGATAAAATTATGATTTCAAAAAAGATTAAAAGATAATGGGATAACTTTTTTTACTGCTAGCTCAAGTAACTTGTCAGAGCTGGCGACTTGGATACAGTAATCCCAAACACACACATGTATTTATATATATAAAGATTACTGTATAAGAGCTGCCAAGTTAGGTAAGATATGCAAGTGGCGAAAAAGTAATAATCCCATATCTTTTTCAAATGTTTTTAGGATAATGATCTCTATCTCCTTAACTTGTTTAGGATCTGTTGAAGAAAATAGAGCGAAAGCGGAATGAAAAAATTTCTGTATATTTTCTTATCATTAAACTGTACAATGAGCCATCCTTTTATAGGTGAAGAAGGCAATCAAAAGAATAATTGCAGGATCTGTAATTGATACTAATTACAGGATCCGTAACTAATTACATAAAATCAGAAATTTGTCAACCAGCCTAAATTAGTCAAATCAAATATTTGTCAACTATCATAATTTAGGAAAATATCTCAATATCTAATAGAAAAGTATCTCAAAATATTTTAGCATTATGATCATATCTCAATTATATCTCAACATCCCCCTCAAACTCATGGTGGCGCCGTAAAAGCCAACTGGAGTTTGCTAACAAGTTCACTAAGACGACTAGGTGAGTGTGACTTAGTGAAAATATCAGTAAGTTGATCAGCAGAGGAAACATAACACAAGCGAAGGGAGCCATCACTGAGATGATGCCTGATAAAGTGGCAGTCAATCTCAATATGCTTTGTGCCCTCATGAAAAATATCATTATGCGCAATCTGAATAGCACTCTGATTGTCACAGTAGAGAAGAGAACGAGATAGCTGAGGGGCATCCAAGTCAGCCAAAAGACGACGCAGCCATAAAAGCTCAGCAGTAGCATCAGCAAGGGCGCGATACTCAGCCTCAGTAGTAGATCGAGCGACAGCTGTTTGTTTCTTACTTCGCCAAGAAATAAGACATGAACCAAGTAAGAAACAAATACCAGTGGTAGAACGACGATCCGTAGGATCACCAGCCCAATCAGCATCAGAATAACCTCGTAACTCAAGAGATGACTGAGATGAATAGTGTAAATCATGGAAAAGAGTGCCCTTGACATAGCGGAGGATTCGAAGAACAACAGCACAGTGAGGTGAGCGAGGCTCATGCATGAATTGACTGACCAGGTGAACAACATAAGAAATATCAGAGCGAGTAACTGTGAGATAAATAAGACTACCAACCAACTGTCGATAGAGAGGAGAATCAGACAGAGACACACCATCAGTAAGGTTGAGCCGAACATTATATTCCAAAGGGGTACTGACAGTCTTGCTATTAGTTAGACCAGTCCTGAATATAAGATCTGAAACATACTTAGCCTGAGAAAGAGAATAACCATCTTAGAAGATGTCACCTCAAGACCAAGAAAGTAACTGAGAGTGCCAAGATCTTTCATTTCAAAATGATGACTTAGAAAAACCTGAAGCGCATGAATGCCAGCAGTATCATCACCAGTGATCATATAGAGAAGTAGAGGGGTGGTGCCTGAGGCAGTCTTACGGATGAATAAGACAGTGTCATAAGCACTGGCTACAAAACCTTGCTGTGTGATGACAGAGGTAAATTTGGCAAACCAAGCACGATGAGCCTGCTTCAGACCATAGATCGCACGACGAAGGTGGCAAACCTTCTGAGGAGGATGCTCATAACCAGAAGGAGGCTTCATATAAACTTCCTCAGTAAGATCTCCATTCATAAATACATTTTTAACATCCATTTGAAATAATGACTAACGCCGAACAGCAGCAAAAACAATCAAAGATCTAACAGAGGTAAGTCGAGCAACAGGAGCAAAAGTCTCCTCATAGTAAATACCATACTCTTGAGAGCAACCCAACGCAACAAGACGAGCTTTGTATTGCTCAACTGAGCCATCTGCCTGAGTCTTAATCTTGTAAACCCACTTACAACCCACTGCAAACTTTCCAGGAGGCAAATCTACCAAATCTCAAGTATGTGTCTTGGTAAGAGTATCTAATTCATCAGACATAGTTTGCTGCCAAAGAGGATCAGAACTAGCCTCACGATAAGAGTGAGGCTCATGAAGAGTAGCAAAATCAGAGAAACAATGATAATCATGAAGATAGGAAGGAGAAGCTCTTACCCTATCAGAACGACGAGGTGCAATAAGTTGGGAGGACTCAGCGGTAGAAGGTGGTACAGGTACATCTTGAAGAGACCAAGTGATGATGCTGGATCCGCAGAGGGAGTAAGGTCATTGGAAGAGGCCGAGGATGGATCGTTAGAGGAGTTGGTATTACCTGTAGAAGAGTTAGTAGACTCAGAAAACAGAGTAATAGGGGATCAGTGAAGACAGAGAAATGACTAGAGTGAAGTAAGAGAAAGGAAGAAAGGGTGGTGAAGAACTTATATTCCCAAAACTCTACATGACGAGAAATACGAAGACGTTTTGTAATATGATCATAACAACGGTATCTTTTTTGTTCAATGCCATAACCAAGAAAGCAACATAGTCTGGAATGAGGTTCTAATTTCGTTCGTTTCTGCGGGGGGAGAAGAACGAAGCAGGCACAACCAAAAACTCGAAGAGAGCTGTAATCAGGAATGGTACCATACAGCAATTCAAAAGGAGTTTTGTTATCAAGAATGGGAGAGGGGACACGATTGATGGTGTAGACAGCAGTAAGAGCAGTCTCTCCCCAAAGACACTCAGGAAGCGAGGCAGAAATGAGGAGAGATCGAACAGTGTCTAGAATGTGATGGTGTTTACGCTCTGCTCGACCATTTTGTTGTGATGTATATGGACAAGAGCGATGTGAGAGAGTTCCATTTTGTTGCAAAAACTCAATGAAGGATTTTTTGTTATACTCCAGAGCATTATCAGAACAAAAAATCTTGATAGCACGTGAAAACTGGGTAAATACCATTTGGTAAAAGCATTTGTAAACTGCAAACAACTCAGAATGCTTATGCATAAGATAAATCTATGTATAACGTAAAAAATCATCTACAAATATGACAAAGTAGCGGGAGCCCCCCTCGGTAGAAATTGGAGAAGGGCCCCAAATATCAAAATGAATAAGATCAAAAGGAGCAGAAAAAAAAGAGTCACTGGTATTAAAAGGTAAATGAGTTTGTTTTCCAATTTGACATGAAAGACAATCAAACTTATCAAAAGTGACAGATCCAAGGAGACCACTAGAGACTAACTGCTGAATACGAGGTAAAGAAGTATGACCGAGACGAGAATACCAAACGCTAGAGGTAATGGCAAAGACAGATGAAGGTGTAGTAGAAGGAATCTGTAAGTTCACCATTTCAAACATACGTCCAACTTTACGGCATGTCCCAATGACCTGACCCGACCGAGGATCTTGCACATCAACACCACGAAAAGAAAAGTGAAGCTCAAAACCTAACTCATCAAGTTGGCCAACAGAGAGGAGATTCGATGATAACTTGGGAACTAAATAGGTATTATCGACAGAGATGTCAGAGGTAGAAATAGAACCAATATGGCTAACAGGCATTGCAGAACCATAGGTAGTATAAATAATATGGTTAGGGTCTAGTGCAGATTTAGTGGAAAAAATAGTGGGATCAGAAGTCATATAATTACAACAAGCAGAATTTATAAACCAAGAAGAAGTACCTGGAGTGACAGATAGTACAGTAGATGAACGAGACAGAACCTGATGGACTAAAGCCTCAATATCAGCAGCAGTGAGCGAAGTAGACTGAGAAGAAGACTCAGGAGTAGAGGGATCAGTGGAGACAACCGCAGCAGCTTGTTGGAGGAAACCATGAGAGTCTCGTACCTTTTTTTGTTGCAACTGGAAACAATTAGTAATCAAGTGTCCGCTTTTCTTGCAATACCGACAAAATAACTTTTGAGAAGGAGATTGTGATTGTGGAGCAGATCGTTGGGAGAAAGCCGAAAAAACAGCAGCTAAAACAAGATCGGGAGACTGTAGCTTCATAGTAAGGTGACGATGCTCCTCGAAAATTAACTCAGAAACAGTAAGATTCATGGTAGGAAGTTGCGTACGATGAAGAAGAGCTGCCCGAGTGGACTCAAAGTCATCATGAAGAGCCATCATAAAATGCATTAATTTGCGACGGTCCCGATATCTTGCAAAGAGCTCGATGTCTGCAGCACAACAAAGTTGGGGTTCGGCAGCAGTCAACTAATCCCAAAGAAGAACGACTTGAGAGTAAAATTCAGTAATAAACTGACCAGCTTCTTGACTCATCTGATAAAGTTTTGTCTCAATCTGAAACTAAAGAGAAGCATCATTGCAGCAGTCGTATCGAGTAACCAAGAAATCCCATGCAGCTTTTGCATTCTCGAGCATGGGTAGAAAACTGTTAATAGATGGGATTGATGTATTAATAATCCACTACAGAATTTTACTATGAATACTCTCCCAGTCGTCCAAGCGAGTAGCGTAATCAGTGGCGGACTCATCCTTAGCACGAACAGGCTTAGGAGAATTTTCAAAAACATAACGCCACAATTTTCTTCTTTTGAGAAAAAGTTTCATATTAGAAGCCCAAAGAGTATAGTTGGTTCCATCCAAAACAAAATCAAATGGACGAACAATATCATTTTGGGAAGACATTTTGGAACAGATATGCCAAACTCAACTCCCGAAAAATCAACCAATAACAAATCAGCGTCCGAAAAAGCTAAACCTGATTGTAGAACAGAACTGATCAGGACAAGTGGGGCTCACGCGTTGAAAAAGAGAAGTGCGTAAAGACCACTTGTAGAGACTTCACACGGTGCATGAAAGAGCTTGTCAAGTCCGATGGAGCTAAAATTTTGATGGAAGGAGATCGAAGGGAGACGAACAATCTGAAGGTAGAAGATTGTCGAGATCTGACTTCAAAATGGCCGAAACGGGCACAAAGAGTTTCAAGATATGTGAGGACAAAGAAAAAACTTACTTATGGTGGTTTATGCACTCACAAAAGAAGGTAGAAGAGGCACCAAAATTCTTGTTGCTCTGATACCATGTTGAAGAAAATAGAGCAAAAGCGGAATGAAGAAATTTCTGTATATTTTCTTATCATTGAACTGTACAATGAGCCATCCTTTTATAGGTGAAGGAGACAATCTAAAGAATAGTTGCAGGATCTGTAATTGATACTAATTACATAAAATCAGAGATTTGTCAACTATCCTAAATTAGTCAAATCAAAGAATTGTCAACTATCCTAATTAAGGAAAATATCTCAATATTTAATAGAAAAGTATCTCAAAATATTTTAGTATTATGATCATATCTCAATTATATCTCAACATGATCAAATTGCATAGGTTTTGAAATTTATTTGCCCTTCAATCTAGTGGATATAAAAAAAAATTATTTATTGAAAACCATTATTTTTATACCTACTTGATGGAAGACAAATCAATACTAAAACTCAAGAATTTGGATACGAGTGAACCCTGAGATCAAGATCATACTCTGAAAAAAATAAAATTATTAAAGATAATGGAAATGGAACACATCCCTGGTAATTTACGTGAGTCGGCGACTTATTTTCTGTATTCTTATATATATGACAAAAACATCTTGTCTGATTCAATACGCGAGTGGTAAGATACTTCACTCTTTTCTTCAAAAAGTGCTTCAGAAGGTATCTCCAAAGAAGATGGCGATAGATGATAAAGTCAAGTCATCCTTTTTCATAACTTCTTGTATGAGTATTGCATCCAACATGAAACCTTTGATTGGTACAAGGTTAGTAATTCAAGATCGTTATCTCAAGAATCATTTATCAATAGTGTGACACAAGAATAAATTACGGTACTAAAAGTAAAAGTAAAGATTGTACTTTTATAAATTAAACTAAAATTAAAAATAGAAAATCTACTAATATTAAAATTATTGGTCGGATGGATGTAATTCCCCCATAGGATAATTTACTCGATATATTTATATTTTTTATCTTAGTTGTATAGATTATGTGGTCTTGCTACAACCAGAAAATAATTCAATTAAACACAAAATAAATAAAGTTGTGAACTTTGATACTTTGACTAATTTCTCCCAATTAATCCAGTATGAATATTAAGTTTATCTAAGCATGCAATATGCATAATAAAAATAAATATTCAAAGTTCAAGCATACACTATGCCTAAAAAGTTTATGGTATATAAAAAACTAAGTAACGAATATATCGTCAAAGTATAAAGTTTCAAAAACTCAAAATCATATTTAATCCATTCAAAGATAGTATAGAATTAAAGATATCAATTCCACATAAAAAAAAATTAAAACTAATAAACATATTCTTATATATACTAGTAAATCATAAAGGTTTTGTTATTCAATCTTATTAAACTCAAGAATTTAATCACCTATTCTCATCATAACCATTAATAAACAGAAAATAAATCTTTTATTAATTTTTATGAACGAATACAAAAACTAACTCTTGAATTTAAAACTCTAAATTATTTTCTCAAATGGTTCTGCTTAACCTTACAAAACTTGAGATTTATTGGATTATTTAAAGCCTTATAAAACCCTAATAACAAGTCTATTTACAAGGAAACTCTTAATTCCCCTCAAAAGTCCCCATAAAATAACTATGCAGTCATGCCCTTCGATAGTGCTATCGACGGCTGCTCTCGGGTATAATTCCCAATTGATGCCCGTCGGCGGTAGTACATATGGTTTTCGATGGCCATTACTGAATATACACAGTTCTAAACTAATATTTAATATACGTTTCGATAATATTTAAGATACGCTTTCGATGGCTATTACTGAATCTACATATATATATATATATATATATATATATATATATATATATATATATATATATATATATATATATATATATATATATATATATATATATATATATATATATATATATATATATATATATATATATATATATATATATATATATATATATATATATATATATATATATATATATATATATATATATATATATATATATATATATATATGTATATCTATATAAATATATATGTATATGAACTACCAGTTTCGGTAAGTTACTTGAGTCCACAGTGAAGAAATAATAATCCAATTATTTTTTCAAAATATTTTTGGGATCCTGATCTCTACCTTCTTAGTTTCTATCAGATCAAATTCAATAAGTTTTGAATTTTGCTCGCAGTTTCGGTAAGTTGCGTTAGTCTACAGTGAAAAAATAATAATCCAATTATTTTTTTCAAAATATTTTTGGAATCCTTATCTCTACCTTCTTAGCTTCTATCGGATCAAATTCAATAAGTTTTGAATTTTGATTGCCTTTCAAATAAGGGGATATAAAATATTGTATTCACCAAAACTATTAAATTTGTATCAGTTGATGAAAGACTAAATCAAAACTATTCCCAAGAAATTGGATATGAGTGAACCCTTGGGTGTCAAGATCATTATTTAAACGAAATTTTGTTGCAAAAATTACTAGAGATATAAATCTTATAAATATTGAATTGGCATGTAATTCTAGGAACTTTTCTAATTGAAGATTATGCATTGTCTTTATGTACCTTTTGAAGACGCGGTCTTTGATTATGCAAAAAAACTATTCGGCTTGAATGATATTTGAAGTTAAATTACTCTACATAACACAAGATTATATCAAAATGTTTGTATTGCCACCCTAAGTACTAATCTGAGCTTAATATGGTTGATTTGTAGTATTTCTCGTGATGTCTTTAGAAATGTTTAGTTCTACAACTTTTGGAAAATGAATAAACTTTTTGACAATTTTTATATTTAGTTTTTCTAATCTATCTTTAAAATTTTTTAAATGGTTCCAAATTCAGATTTAGAATTTTAGATGAAACCAGTACATTGTCTAAGAAGAAGGAATAGTAATAGGTTTAATAGGAATATTAGAAGATACACTGTAATTAGTGGATTGTGAGGTGTATGTAGTTATAATATTGTGGTCGATTGAATAGAATAATGGTATGTCAGTTAGAAATTGATGTAACCTTGGTATTATGTTGAATGTAAAACAATTAGTATGATTAGATTGTTGACTAGAACCAGCAACAGAGGAGTTTGCATCCATTTTAAATTTTACACTAAAATATTAATTATCAAAATTTTAAAAAGTAAATAGGCACCTCAATCTTGAACGCTAAATGAGATTCTTTTGTTTTGAAAGTTGAGTCCTAAAGAAAGTTATGAGTTGCTGAGAGATTGAGAGTTATGATGTTAAGATTCTTGAGAGGGGCTTGATTTTGTTGATTATCTTATCTTGATTCTTGAGAGAAATTTTGAGGAGTACAGAGTATGAGAATTAGATAGGGATGAGGGTTTTTTTATGAGTAGAAAAAAAAAAAAAAAAACAGAGGGTGGGAGTGGTGGGGGTATTTATACGTATGGGAGAAATGCAGTTTTTTTTTCTTTTTTTTGGGCAAATCAACCCTATTAGGTAAAAGAGCCACTGAAGGGTGTTTTGCAAAAAAATTACAAAACCTCCCAAATAGTCGTGCCCATGCCATTGCATGCATGTTGCCCGAATCATGGGCCCATGCATGGCCCAGGGCGAGGGGGCACCTGCACTAGCCCAGGCCCATCTTAAGGTTGGTCATGCCCAGGCACGTCTCTGGCACATGTAGAGCTAATCGTGCTCGCGAGCCGTCCAGTCTAGTTACCAGCCTTAAGATTATCAAGGAGGGTATTGAGGAATAACAGATTGATAATGTTATCCTAAAACTGAACTAAGCTTTTTTGAGCCATCATTTGGTCAAGTTTACTCCACTATTATTATGGACCCTTAATCTCGACGGTCCCAAACTCTACGTCATCTCCTGGCAGGGACTAGGGTCGGTTTAGAGGAGACTTAGGTGCAGAGTTTGGGCTTAGATGTCGAGAGCAAGGTCCGTGATCCTCTACCAGTTCCAGATCATCAATATGTTTATTTGTTATGCTATTATGTATCATTGTAAGAAATTCTTACGTTCTCTATATCTCTCCTACCTCCTCTATATATATTATCCTACCTCAGGCTACATTTTGGTTCATATTATGGACCTGCATATATACTCAACATTTTTATGTATATTGTGTTAATAGGTAATGCAGCTACATGCATTCTATATGCATGTTTATGTGCTTAGCAGATATTCTTTATTATTATTTCTTATTACCAGCTCTACTCTTAATCTGAATTGTGTAAATAAATTAAGTTCTCGTTCATGCCAATTAGTTTTAGAGCATGCATGCTAGTAACACACTCAGTTTTTGAGAGCAATTGAAAATCAGAGAATTACAAATATTTTGGTTGGTTCTAATTCTTTTGCCTTTGCACATTAAGTTGGAGGAATTGTTATGTTATATATCAGTCTTAACTGCTTGATTCTCCTTAATGTTTGGCTAGCTACCACTTTATTTCTGCAATTATCTTCTCAAAACTTCTCAAGGCTTTAGTGTTAATCTTTTATGCACCAAGCTGCGGAAAAGTCCAGCTTTGATCTTTCCTCCATTATTCTTCATTTACGGCTGCTTGTCGCAAAACACAATACCCTTGAGTAACATTTTTTCATGAATAAAATGTGTATAATGGACTATAAAGAATTTAATAAATTAAACAATGCTTATCATGTATCTATATCTGGTCATAGCTCATTACCTCAAAAGAAAAAGAAAAAAAAAAAGAAAAAAAAAAAAAGAACCCAGTGCACAATCAATAGATTATCTTTTCTATAACGAAATGCCAATTCAATTACACATTAAATTCTCATTTAATTGCATATCGTCGTTATTCACCTTCATTTACTGTAGAAACATAGAGCTTTCTTTCTTTTTGGTTGACGAAGATGAGCATTTCTACAAATATTTGTGTGTTTCTTACTTGACGAATATTTTGAAATTCGAACTCTTTACTATTTAAAAACAGTTAAATTTAACTACAACTTTAACTTTCTGTTCGAGCCTTGTTTCAAAAAAAAAAAAAAAAAAAAAATTCTATTTGTTCGAGCCTCGACGTTGTAGTAGGAGAGGAGAAAAGAGCTCACAAACATACCTAGAATAAGGTCCGGTCACTTGTAATTCTTTGATCTTGCTGAGCGTGCATGTTGTTTGGTGAGTTTGCATCTCTTCTATTGCATCTTGAGAGAGATTGTATGTGAGATACAAAAGTAAAACTCCAAATTTACCATATGCTAAGGATCAACTAAAGTCTATTTTTAAAATAGACGTACGCCTTCTCTCTTTAGATAAATTTCTTTGTTTGAAAACAAATTTCTCTCGTTATGATATTTATCTTTCTAGAAATTAAATACTCTTATATCTATCCCGTGTCATGCATGTGCGATACCTTGAAAATAAAAATAAGAAAACTTGAATAAAGAAATAAATTTATACTGCGAGTAAGATCCACCAATTAAATTTATTTAGAGTCAAAATAATATTCAATTAATCATGTTGTTCTAACCGACGAGAGCCTAACTACGAAGCAAAGCAAAGCAGACTGCAACGATCGGGACCATCTACGTAGCGTCAAAACTAAACATCGGTCCCAGGCTAAATATAGCTCCAAACATCCATTTTATATTCAGGACAAACAAAGTTCATCCTCACTTCTAAATATAGCAACAAATTCCATTGCACACCCTCTCTGGCTCTGAAAAAGTTAAATTCTGATCGGACGGTCTTTAGCTCTCCACATGCACCGCGACATTTCAGTAAATATTCCCCATCCCTGCCAAGATTCTACCGTGCGGTGGCAGAACCTGAGTTATCTGGAACCATTAGGGGCATTACCGTCAGTTTGAGCAATATAAATGGGGAAATGGCTGGGGAAATTCTATTTGCAGTCGGCATTTTACTCTTAACGCACAGTTTTGAAACTTATAAATAATTACAAGTTTATCATTATTTTTTTTACTAAATTAACTTTATAAATTCAAAACTAAAACTTCTTAAAATTTGGAACTACGACTCGTCGTCTTCCCCCTCTATTTTCTTTCTAAAATCCTAAATAATTTTTTTTGGTATTAAAAAAAAAACACATCTCTATAAAATCTTCAATTTAATTTTTTGATCCCTTAAAATTTTTTACATTAAAGTTCCGGAAAAGATTAAAAAAATTTTAAATTCTTTAATTTCACCGTGACAAATGAAATTTGAATTTGGAATTTGAGTTTGAGTTTTCTTATGCAAATGGAAAATTCCAATATGTAATTGGTATCAGAAAACAAATCTAAGATACGATTTGAATTTTTTTTTAGGTTTTATGCATATTTGTTTGAAATTTATCGTTAATTAGTTTTCTTTTATGAAGGAGATTTCGCTTGCTGGTCGGATTTTAATATCCGACCAGCACGTTTTTTGATCGGATATTAATATCCAACTAAAATATTTAAGGAGTGGTATTTTGAAAAAAAATTTGGATGCAGAGAGTAAAATAATAATATTTTAAAATAGTAATTTGCTATAAAGAGTATTCAGGGCGGCAGTGCAAATAGAATTTCCCAAATGGCTCGCGTCCGCTAATTAACTAATTTAATAATTATTGTCATCTTCATTTTTTTTTTAATTTCTGTTTTTTGTTTTCTTTTATTTTCTGTTTCTACTCAACTGTCTCTTTGCCAATATAAGAAGCCCAAAACCACTTCCTTGGTTTCGGTGCTTTGAAAAGACGACGAAGACTGGGGGGAAAATCAAAATAAAATGAAAATGAAAATAAAAATCTTATATTAATTCTATAAAAGAGGGATAAGACCCCAGAAATGGGAAGGAAGAAGTGCTAAGCTACGCTAAGCTCAATCCATCATCATCATCATCTTCACTCAACCAGTCTCTCCTTATATTCTCTCTATCTGAGGTTGAGTGAGTACTGCAGTGACAATAATAATAATAATAATATTATTATTGAGATAGAGCAAGAAGAAGTTGCTGGTCTCTGTTCTGATTTGTTCGAGATCTTGAAATCAAAATATTGATTGCTAGCTAAATCTATTATCTATGTGCTTCTCTTCTCTAATGGCGAAGCCGCGGAGGCGTGAGCTCTCAGCTTGATTCTTAGTTGGTTCGTGTTGATTTTGGATCTAAAGCTTTTTCGCTTATGTACGGATCTCCTCCGGCGGCACCAAGAGATCTGAGCCGTCCGTTTCTGCCGGCGACGCATCAGATGAGTTCAGGACTCCTCCGGTACCGATCTGCTCCG
The DNA here is from genome assembly GCA_036321105.1 of Dracaena cambodiana. Taxonomy (NCBI): domain Eukaryota; kingdom Viridiplantae; phylum Streptophyta; class Magnoliopsida; order Asparagales; family Asparagaceae; genus Dracaena; species Dracaena cambodiana. Next base: position 22,380,215 of record JAYEPQ010000008.1, on the reverse strand, counting down.
AGCTCCCTCCTCGGCGAAGTATGCGAAGATTTCCTCCCGGTTCGGCCACCCAGCCCTGAAACCGACACCATGTTCGCTCGGTTCTTGTCGCCGGATCTCGGCGACGAGATCCGGGGCAAGCAGCCTCCGGCGTCCTCCGGAGGCGGAGCTGGAGCAGGCGGCGGTGGTGGACAGAGGAGCTCTCAGTTGCCTCCCCCCTCCCCTCAGCCGCCGTCAGCATCCGCTACAGCAGCGGAGAACGTCGTGTTCTCCTCCGCTGCTGCAGTTTCGCAAATCATGTACCAGCACCGTCACCATCAGCATCAGCAGCAGCAGCACCACCACCACCACCACCATCACCAGCAGCAGCAGCAGATTCAGAATCAGATGGTGGCATCATCGATGGCGATGGACGCCGATCAGTTCAAGAACGGCGGCAATCTAATTCGCCACAGCAGCTCCCCTGCTGGCCTCTTCGCCCACCTCAACGTAGAAAACGGTACAATATGTATACTTGGCACTTACTCTAAATGTTGTGGTTCCTTCAGTTATTGGCACTATTTGGTTTGGATTAAAAAGGAAATTTCCCTCTGCTGTTTCCATAGGTTATGGAGTTATGAGGGGGCCGACTACTGCAGGATTTAGAAATGGAAATGGAAATGGAAATGATTGTGACGGCGGCGGCGGAGGAGGAATCGGGACAGGGAACAACAGACTGAAGAGCCAATTGAGCTTCTCCTCCAGGCAATCTTCAGGGGGATTGATGTCGCAGATCTCGGAGATCGAGAACGAATCCATGGGCGGAGGGTACCCTATAGCTTCATGGGAGGAGTCCCCTATGTTATCAGACAACGGTTTCTCTTCAGCTCCCAAGAGACCTCGAGACAACCAAACCGACTCTCAGGTATAGTTTTGCTTAATTACTCGCTTAAACTTCTCTCCTTTTTTTTTTTCCCTGATGGCCTGGTTTTTATTTTGGAATAGAGTGGAGATGTCCGAAACGGGCTGAGCCATCAGTTCAGCTTGCCCAAGACCTCTTCGGAGATGACGGCCATCGAGAAATTCTTGCAGTTTCAGGATGCGGTCCCTTGCAAGATCAGAGCGAAGCGAGGGTGTGCTACCCATCCCCGGAGCATTGCAGAGAGGGTAAGTTTTTAGCTGATTAATTTGTTTATTCGTGGTTTTTAGATCGATCTATTTATTCAATGAATTTGGTGCTGATTAGGGAGAAACTAACCAAGTCTTGTTCGTTGATGCAAATTTTTTTATTTTAATTTTTTTAGGTGAGAAGGACCAGGATCAGTGAACGCATAAGAAAGCTACAAGAGCTGGTCCCAAATATGGATAAGGTACTTGGCATTAATCAACAGTTAAACTAATTGCATCAGTTTTAACGGTTCATCTTACTTAATTGCTTTTTCCATCGAATATGTGGCTGCCTAATTATCACAAATCTCTGTCAAGGATTTATTAGAGCAAATTTCAACTAAATTCCTAACTCTAAAAATTACAAACAAGGTCGATCGGCTGTGCTAAATTTGTAGACTGCTTGCCGTGGTGTTTAGGGCAGAGAAACCTAGCCTGCAGGTTATGCGATCTTAAAGATTGGTGGGTCGGTCGGTCGGTCCGGTGGTGGACCACGTAGAAAATAATTAGTCTGTGACAATTTTTTCTAGAAAAAACCAAGTCAAAATTGAACAAGTAGTAGAAGAAGAGCTGATTGTTCTGTGCTTGGCTATGCAGCAAACTAACACCGCTGATATGTTAGATTTGGCCGTTGACTACATCAAAGATCTCCAAAAACAGGTCAAGGTACGAAATTAATAAACCAGCCAGACAAGTTTTGCTTCAAACTTAATTTCATCATCCATATTGATTAAGCATTCGATGCATACATTTGAACTCGCATGTCATTATTGTTGTTGGTTGCAGACGCTATCGGATAGTCGAGCCAACTGTACTTGTTCTAGTCGTAATTAAGCAGAAGCCATATACAAATCCTGCAGCGTGAGCTTGAGAGGATGGAGTGGAGACACGCTGCTGTTAGAAGTTGAAGCGAATTTCTCCCAGTAGAGTTGATGAATCAGTCAATTAGAGAAGAAATGTATAGGTATATTGTTAGGAGGGAGGAAACTAAGTTATATACTCGCAAGATTATGCTGTGCATGTATTGTGTAATTTTCTACTCTTTTAATTGTTATGATATATATATATTAAATTAGAGGTAATGGAAGAAGTTAAAGATGATGTACTAGTAGTATTTGGATTTGATTTTGCATAGAGAGGGGCATGTTTGTAGTTTTGGAGGAAAATAAGGGGTCAGAGTGCATAAATGGCGCGTTTATAAGGGGAGGGACCTCCAGGTTTTGCAGCCAGAAATAGGCTGGCAAGAGCGAAATGCCGATTGTACCCCTTTTACCCAACACCAACAGTTCTACTGTGATTCCTCTCTACAAATCTGGGATCCTAGATGTTAGGGATACTCTAAAGTACAAGTACTCAAATCTGGGATTATTTATTTATTTATTTATTTTTATCTCTCCACATCAAAGTTTGAACCGCAAGATATTTAATGTGTAGTTGCTGTTTCCCATGCAAATTTTGGAGAGTAAAATTTAGATATGCTTATATTAGTCATTTTTTGAGTCTTTTAGTTTGTATTGTCCCATCATTATTACATAAACGAACAGAAAACACCTGTGTCTGAGATTATTAGCTAACTGAAAAAGAAAAAAGAAAAAAAATAGTACATACTGGGAAGAGGTAAATATATATACAGTCTCAGAAATAGTTCTTTGTCCAATGGAAAATAGCAAAGTGAACTATTGGTGTTCAATTATTTTTGAGCCTCGCAGGACCGAGAATATTATAAATTAAGTTTGCTGTGCATCTACACTTAATCTATATATGTGGGAAATAATTGAGCGGAAAAAAATATGGGATTAAAAAAAAAAATGTTCTTTTGTAATATGCTTCAGCAATTTTGATAAGTTTTTTGGGCATATAGTCGCCATCCATCACCATGTAAGTCTTTTCGCATCAAAATGAAGTCAACTATATATAAAAACATGCTCTGTAAAAATGTCTTTTAGCATAAGACTGAAGTCAGCTATGAAAAGATGCTCAAGAAAAAAAGATTTAATGTTATAAAATCAGTTGTCAACCTTGTATTAACAAAATAATGACCAAATAAACTATGCTAGATGTACCACAATTATAATTAATAGGTGGTAAAATATAAACAAAATAGACATATTATGAAAAGGAGACATAAATTAACTGCCAAAACAAAGGACAAAAATTAGATATGCTACAAGAAACGCATTCAACTTTGAAGCACAACTACTGCCGAAAACCAACGAACGATAATTTGCCACGGCAAAAAAGAAGAAAACAAAAAAAAAGAAAAAAGAAAGAAAGAAAGAAACAGAAAGGGGGAAATGAAAATTAAGATTCAATTTTCTTTTGGGATTTAATTAAAGAGACAGCGAGAGAAAATGAAAGGAGATGACGACTCGTGGATGAGGATCCCATTGACCATCTCTGCCTTTGCCCTGGATCCTTGGGAACCAATTAAAGGCAAAGACTCGTCCTCCCCATCCTCTTGCTCACTGTTGGTACAAACAAATGCCGCATATATAATTATAACTCTATATGAAAGAATACCTCTTCCTTAACTTGTAAAGTCACAGAGCAGTACTTACCGTTGATTTATGTCAGTGTCAAATCACAACCGTTGGAGTTGAAATCAAAGGATATGGGGCTCCAACCTTTTGGTACATCTCATCAGAGGGCTCTTCTCATGTTGAGATGTTTGGAGATAAAAGATCATGGTAAAAAAAATAGAGAAGCATAATTTTGATGCATAAATTAACCGGTCCATTTCGGTAAGAACCTACAGTAAATACATAATAACATTAACATGTCTAATTCTAAAGAAGCCTAGTTAGATAATTGCTAAGATTGCAGATTTTCCTTATAGAAGGTTGGATCTAGATTTAAATGACTTAACTCCAACAAATAGACATCTGGTCAAACTGTTAATAAATCTTCAAGGATAATGAAACAGAATTTATCTCCAATAAAGAAATTGAAGGATAAAATAAATTATAATATGAATTCTCCCATGAATCTTTAATTATAAATATTCCTTTTTCTAGAAAAAGAGAACAGAAACTTATAACCATGAGAGAGAAATAAAAATTGAGAACGCCATCGAGAAGTTACCATCCTTTTTTCTCTAGTAAAGAATATGCCAATGGTCAACTTTCCACCGAGGACAAAAACTTGAGATCTATCTTAATCAAATCTTATAAAATCTTTGCATACTTATTTATCTATTGTTGCTTTTTATTATCTGATAATCCTTGCAGGTTACTTACCCAAATTTTATGAAATCGGAGGCTAGCTTTCAACATCAAACTTAGTTCGAGATATGCCAATCATCTATTTGATGCTTACGTGGTCATGACAAACCTAGTCGAACAAATTTGGGTATATATATATATATATATATATATATATATATATATATATATATATATATATATATATATATATATATATATATATATATATATATATATACATACATTGTGTACATACACACTCTCACACATATTTGAAACTAGAGGAAATGAGTCGCTACCTCACCTAGGTTACTTTAGTTGCTGTCCATATTCAATATCTCTAATAATTTATTTTATTTTTTTTGGATTATGGTCTTGACCCTCCAGAGTTCACGCATGCCCAGTTTTGTAGATTTTAGTTTTGATTTGATCATCCATCAAATAGACACAAAATTAATAATTTTCTGTGAATACAACATTTTATATCCGATGAAAGTCAAATTTACTTCAAAACATCATAGAATTTGATCATGAAGAAGATAAAGAGGGGGGGGGGGGGGTGTGCGTGTGATTTATTGTAAATGAGGCGCTAGCTTAAGAAAGTTACATGAGATAGTGGTAAAAGAATAATGATCTCATTATTATTTTTTTCAAATTTTTACTGGAATTATAGTCTTGACCTTCATGGATTCTTGAGGATAAAATATTATAGATTTTAGATTTTATTTGTCCTTCGATCAAATGCATACAAGATGTTGTATTAATTGAAAATAGTTAATTTTATATCTCCTAGATAGAAGACTAAAATAAAATTAAAACCTAAGAACGTGAATATGAATAAATAGTAATAGTCTGAGGTCATAATTTAAAGAAATTGAAAAAAATAATGGAATCACTATTTGTCAACATTATCTTCGGTAACTTACATGAAACATACATGCATACATTCACACATACATATATAAATATATGTGTGTGTGTAGAGAGAGAGAGAGAGAGAGAGTTAGGCTAGACTATTATCGATAGTATTTGAGAATGGACACTATCACAACCAAGATCTAAGAATGGATAATTTAAAAAGAAAATCATCTATCATTCAGACTATCTTCTAGTAAAATTTCATTAGAAGTTTATGTGATTTGCTAATAGAATAAGCAATTTTATGACAGTTTTGATGTGTTTACTTTGCTTGTGCTTGATCCATTGTTAAATTAAATCCAATTCTTATAAATTTTGTTTGTATATAGTTATTAAATAGATCATAACTACCGAAATAGATTTTCATTTTGCGTTTCTCATTCTTAAATCTTAGTTAATAATATCCATATCAAAATACTATCGATAGTAACCCACCCTAACTCTCTGTCCCCCTATATATCCAACCAACCCTAATACACACACACAGAGAGAAAAATGAGCTGACAGTTTATATAATTTTCCTAAGCTATAATCTATTTCCACTATCTCCAATAATTTTTTTAATTTTTACTTAGATTATTATCACAACCCCCTAGGGTACACTCATATCAAATTTTTTGGATTTTTGTTTTGATTTAATTTTCTATTAAGTAGATATAAAATTAATGATTTTCGGTGAATATTAAATCCTGTATCCACTTGATAAAATAACAAATAAACTTCAAAACTTATAAAATTTGATTCTTAAAAAGTTAAGAAGATAGAGATCATGACTACAAATAAATTGAAAAAAATGGGATTACTAGCTTATTACAATTAGCTCACATAACTTGCATAAGTTAGCGACTAATATACAATAATCTCACACACACACACAGAGATATATATATATTGTGTGTGTGTGTGTATCTGCGCGTGCGCGCACAAATTTTTTTTTTTAAAAAATATTACAAATAATATAAACGAGCTACAGATCATGTAAGTTACTTGAGTTGTAGCCTATTTTCACTATTTCTAATATTTGTTTTTTAAAAAAAATCATTTGGATTATGATCTAAACTCTTTAGGGTTCACTCATATTCAATTTATTAGGTTTTATTTTTTATTTGTCATCCATCAAATTGACACAAAATTAATAATTTTTGATGAATACAAAATCTTGAAGCTAGGTTGAATAATGAGTTGACCCAACAAGATTGAGTTGACTTAAAAATTGATTCTAAGCTTGGGATCACAACTATATGAATAAATATAGATATTGACGACTTCATTACCACATCTTTTAATGTAGATATTGACGACTTCATTACCACATCTTTTAATTCCATCTTTTTTTTTCTTTATTCTATTTTTCCTTATCTTTTTTCTGTACAATGGTACGGATCTAGATCGAACTTGAACACTAGCTCAATTGATGCTGAAGAAATGTCAGAAGTACTTCGTGGAATGATGAAGGCACAACAACAACAAACTAAGATGATGCATGTTGGAATGATGATAACATTGAAATAAATCAATGCACGTCGACCATAGCAAGCTGATTTCTGATTTTCATCACCGTCATCCTGTGACTTTCTCTAGAATTTGAACAGTAGTTGGACCACTTGAAACTGAACTGTGGTTGGCAGACATTGAGGATATTCTTAAAACAGCACGGATTCCTAAGGAGGACAAGATCGACGTTGTGAAGATCCAACTAATAGATGTAGCCAGAACTTGGTGACAAGCTAAGGAGACCGATTGGAACAATTTACTAGGAAGCTCTACATGAGATTCTTTCCAAAGGCAGCTCGAAGGGAGAAACAACAATAGTTCATTAACATGAAACAAGGAGATAAGTTTGTAGATGAGTATGCTGCTGAATTTGTTCGTTTGAGCTAATTTGCTCCATACGTGGTTGTTGATGAAGAAGACCGAGCTCATTGATTCCATCAAGGTTTAAGGTTGGATATCCAGAAATATTTCGTGTTTTCCAAACTTGAGATTTATACTAATATGATTGATGATGCGAGGAGCGTAGAGCAAGTAATCAACATTGAAGAAGCGAGTTCAATAGCATCGAAAAGGCCTTTAAATCAAGTATATGGAAGAATATTTTCCAAGATAGGTTCTACTAAAAATTGTTCTCTTATCTCTCATCTTCAAAAGATCGTATGCAACTTCTGTCAGAAAACCAGTCATCTTAAGAAGGACTGCAGAGCTGCTAATAGATTATGTTTGGCCTGTGGATCGGCTGAACATATTTTGACGAATTGTCCGAAGAAGAGGATTATTAGAGAAGTGTCTTGACCTACTATTCCCTCACAATAAAGGAATCTAGAATTCAATTAAGACAGATCACCTCTCACTTCTCAAAACAAGATGCTCTAGTAAGCTCTGAAAAAATGAGAGTGAACTATGGTTAGGGACAAGATTTCAACCTCACTGCAGAACATGCTGAAAACTCAAGTGATATAGTGACAGGTATTTTATGGTATCAACACCAGCCGAAAATATGCGGAACTAAGTACCACATGGACCTAAATAATACTACACAGAACAAAGTGCCACACAAAAGTGGGAGTCACCTCTTAAATCTATATGAGTCATCTCTAGAAATCTATGAGAGTCACCTCTAAAATCCCACATCACTTGGTAAGAATTAACGTTTGCCCATTTGACGAGAACATCTGATCCTAAAAGAAGGGAAGAATGTAGTGCCTTAGCTAAATAGCCCATCGGATGTGACAAAAGAGCTAAAATAGTTGGTAATGATTCCTACGAAGCCATAAAGTAAATGTAGCTAACTTTTATAGGTAAGAAATCCGTGATTAATTATAAACTATCTTACTCTTATTATCCTACCAGAGGATTTAGCGCATTAGAGTCGAATATGTTGTTGATACTTATATGTGCTTATTTACCGTATATCGCGGCGAGATGACATATATATATATATATATATATATATATATATATATATATATATATATATATATATATATATATATATATATATATATATGAGCCACCAGTTTAGGTAAGCTACGTGAGTCGGCGGCGAAAAAATAATGATTCCATTATATTTTATCAAATTTTTTTAGGATCATGTTATTTACCTTCTTAGTTTTTTAATAATCAAATTTCATGAAAATTAAAATTTATTTGTCTTTTATCAAGTGGATACAAAATAGTGTAATCAACAAAACCTATTAATTTTGTGTCTACCCGATGGAAGATGAAATCAAAACTAAAACCCAAGAAATTGGGTATGAGTGAACCTTAAAGTAAAGATCATAATCCAAAAGAAAATTAAAAAAAAATATTATAGAGAGTGAAAACATACTACAGCTCAGGTTGTTAGAAACCATACAAAATTGCACAATATATCTTTATGTCAAATCACCAAGAAATCATAAATAAAATATGCTGAAGCGTACCTGAATCCATATCAAAAGATCACGTTGTAGAGCCGTGCGATTGGCCTTCCAGATCTACACGTTTTCCTAAGAGAACCCTTTAACTTTTCTCTCTGTCGATGGGATACAGAAAAGAATCAAAGTCACGTGTGATCTAGGGACCATAACCGCCTTTTATAGACAAATCTGTCTATTGGTATTTCTAATTTAGCCTATCATAAAATCAGAAATTATGGATTAGATTTCTACACATAAAAAGCCCACACCCTATTAGATATATTAAAACTCAACTCAATTAGTTCACTTTTAATTGGGTCCAACCATATTAAACAGTTTACAATACATGATTATTTCATATATATGGGCCAATGTTGGATAATGATCCAACAATCTCCCACTTGGACCATATATGTAACTTTATAATCATGTTTGGCATAATTACCGAATGAGCTCAACTTTACTGTCATTTCCGAAATATATCTGTAAACAATCCGGTCTATCATTCATACTAACATAGGATCAAAGCGGTTTTTGTTACAGTAATCGTAACTCAACCCATCAATGGTCACGTATATCAATACAACTGAATGACATGGATCATGATGTGGATGTGTAGTATGGAAATTTTATGTAATGTGATCTTAACATGCATATTTCCAATTGGTCCTCTCTTAAATCTTATTGAGATCAAACAATATAATAATTCAAAGTGTGAATAAAACAAAACCTTATTTCTGCAGAAAATGACCTTAATACCATAAACTGAAATAACTGAAATATGTCAATATCATAAGAACATCTGATAATACAAATTCCCACTAAAACTGAATATCATTAATAGACACGACAGCCATACAAGCAGTATGCTCATGAAACACTTTGGGTGGTAGTCCCTTAGTAAGCGGATCCACAATCATAGAGTTTGTTCTTATATGCTCTATAGACAATTGTCCGCTCTGAACTATTTCTTTCACAACTAGGAACTTAATGTCTATATGCTTCGACTTCGTCGAGCTTCTGTTGTTGTTGGAATATAGAACTGCTGACTTATTGTTACAAAATAACTTGAGTGACATATCAATAGAGTCCACTATGCGCAGCCTCATGACAAAATTTCGCAGCCATATCCCGTGATTTGATGCCTCATAACAAACTATAAACTCAGCTGCCATAATAGAAATGGTTATAAGAGACTGTTTAGCACTCTTCCAAGAGACAACTCCTCCAACTAGAAGATAGATATAACCCGATGTAGATTTCATACTATCTTGGTATCCAGCAAAATCAGAGTCAGTATACCCAATGATCTCAATCTGATCTGACCTCCGATACGTGAGCATGTAATCCTTTGTTCTCTGTAAGTATCGTAAAATCTTTTTGCCTGCTTTCCAATAGTCCGCTCCTGGATTGCTTAAATACCTGCTCAACATTCCTATAACGTACGCGATATCTGGACGCGTACAAACCTGAGCATACATCAGACTCCCCACTGCTGAGACATAGAGAATCTTCTGCATTTCCTTTTCCTCAAAATTATTCTTAGGGCACTGATTGAGACTAAACCTGTCTCCCTTAGCCACATGGGTATCACCTGGTTTACAATTTTGCATGACATATCTTTTAAGAACCTTTTCGATATAGCTTTTTTGTGATAATCCAAGAATGCATCGAGAGCGATCTCGGTGTATCTGAATCCCTAATACAAAAGAGGCGTCACCAAAATCCTTCATCTCAAAATGTTTAGCTAGAAATCTCTTGGTTTCGTGCAATATGTCTATATTGTTGCTGGCAAGTAAGATGCCATCAACATATAATATTAAGAAAATATGTTTACTCCCACAGAACTTATGGTATACACAGTCATCGACCAAGTTTATCTCAAAACCGAATGAGATGATCACTTGATGAAACTTGAAATACCATTGTCGAGATGTTTGTTTGAGCTCATAGATGGATTTTTTAAGTTTGCAAACCATACGCTTTGAGTCTCCAGACACAAAGTTTTCTGACTGGACCATATATATTGTCTCGTCAGTGTCACCATTGAGAAACACTATTTTGACATCCATTTGATATAACTCAAGGTTGAAATGAACCACCAATGCTATTATAATCCTGAAAGAGTTTTTTGAAGAAACCGGAGAAAATGTCTCTTTATAATCGATGCCTTCTTTTTGCGTAAAGCCCTTTGCGACAAGACAAGTTTTATACCTTTCCACATTGCCTTTCGAATCCCTTTTGGTCTTAAATATCCATTTGCAACCAATAGGTTTCGCTCCTTTCGGCAATGGAATAAGGTCCCATACGTCAGTGTCCTTCATGGACTTTATCTCCTCATTCATAGCATCTATCCACTTTTGAGAGTTAGAACTTTCAATGACTTGACGGAAGTTGATCGGGTCATCTTCCATCACTCCAACGTCTTCCTCATGTTCTTGGAGAAATACAATGTAATTATTTGGCAATGCACTTCTCCTCTCTCGAGTGAATCTCCTTAATAGTATAGGTTCTTGAGGTGTCAGAGTTTGTTCTTCTGGAATAATCTCTTGAACGGGAGGTTGTTCGACATTGTCTTAATCTATTGTGTCTTGAATAAGGTCAGGAATGGAATCTTGATCAATACCAATAACACCTGTGCGAACATCAACACATTCATCTTCAAAGATAAAGTCCATGCTTATATCTCCTCCCTCAAACTCGACATCCTCAAAGAACCGGGCATTTTCCGTCTCGAAAATCGACCTAGTCGTGGGATCATAAAACTTGTACCCCTGGATCTTTCAGAGTATCCAACAAAGTAGCAACTAACAGTTCTTGAGTCCAGTTTCCTTTCATTTGGCCTATAAGGCCTTACCTCAGCTGGACATCCCCAAACGTGCAATTACTTAAGACTAGGTTTCTTGCCTGTCCATAGCTCATAAGGAGTTTTGGCAGTCGCTATAATTGGAACTCTGTTAAGGATATATGCTGCAGTCTTAAGTGTTTTCCCTTTATGCAGTTAACATAAACATCAAAGTCAGTAAAATCTAAGAGATCAAAAATTTCGTCTGACACAAGTCTCTCAATTCTCCGCCTGGAGATGTGACATAATCTCTTATGCCATAACGCAGCTAAATTCTCATTGGTTAATTTTCTTTTTACATCTTGAGTACTTAAATGCAGAGATTCATTAAATAAACCTATTGTGTTAATTGAATATAGATTATTGTAACTTGATAAGGAACCGAATCCAACCAAATTTGAATCATGAAACAAACTAAATCTTCCATTTCCAAATGAACAAGAAAAAAAAACAAATTTGTCCAAAACAGAAACAGAAATCAAATTCTGTCTAAAAGACGGTAACTTTCATGAAACAAACTAAATTTTCCATTTCCAAATGAACAAGAAAAAACCAAATTTGTCCAAAGTAGAAACAGAAATAAAATTTCGTCTAAAAGACGGTACAAAAAATGTCTTATCAAGATCCAAATAAAACCCAGTCTTTAACAATAATCTAAATTTTCATGAAACAAACTAAATTTTCCATTTCCAAATGAACAAGAAAAACCAAATTTGTCCAAAGTAGAAATAGAAATCAAATTTCGTCTAAAAGATGGAATAACAAATGTCTCATCAAGATCCAAATAAAACACAGTCTTTAACAATAATCTAAACTTTTGAATTGGCTCAACTTAAACCTTCTTGCCATCACCCACATAGACGTATCTTTCAACATCATTTGGTTTTCGGCAACTCAGGCAACCCTTTCTTAGCACGCCAAGTATGATTATTACTGCAATGCTTCTTTATATGCCCTTCAACTATACAGAAGAAACAACCAGTACCTTCCGATTGAATCGGTTTTTTTTGTTATTTCTTCTAAGGTGCTGTATCTGCAGCTTGCTTATCCTTTTTCCTCTTTTGTTTTTCCTTGCCCTTAGAGGATGAGGCTAAGTGAGCACTCTCTGTCTTTTCCAATTTCAGCCGCCTATCCTCCTCTTGAACACAGTGTGAGATGAGTTCATTCAGATACTAAGTCTCTTTCTGACAATTGTAGCTCACTTTAAACTGGTTGAACTGAGTGGGGAAGGATATCAGAACTAGATGCACTAGCAAACCCTCAGAGAGTTCAAACTTAAGTGCTTTCAGTTTTGAAGCCAGAAGAGACATCTCCATGATATACCTCCTAATATTGCCTTTTCCTTTATACCTCATTGAAATAAGATTTATCAAGAACGTACCAATTTTAGTCTTTTCATTCTTAACAAATCTCTTTTCAATATCCGTAAGGAACTCCTTAGCAGTAGCAATCTTTTCAGATATTGTGCCCCTGAATATTTCTGGAATGGCTTTCTACATGATTATTAGACACATGTGATTTGACTTCTCCCACCTCTCAATATCTCTCTTTTGTTCAGAAAAAATTTCAGCAGTGATAGGTGCAGGAAGAGCAGATCTTAACGCAAGATCGAGATCCATGACTCTGAGAACAATCAAAAGATTCTCTTACCATGACTTGTGTTCGCAGCAGAAATTTGTTGCTTTCCTTCCATTGAATTTAACTTAGATTACAACGAAAGTGAACAAGAGAAAAGAACAAACGAGAGAATTTATAAATTATCGCTCTCTTTTACAATGAATTGTGGGATCTAAGTGGCGATGGGATCTATCGAAGTAGTTCCTTTGGACTATCTGACGACGATGGTCTTCTTACTCTTTGATGAAGAAGATACCGGCCGACTTTGGATGATCTTCTCTGGTCTTGATTCATTCAAGGCTCTCACCCGTAACTCGAACTTCACAAAAACTTTCAAAAGATCTCTTAAAGATTGATGATCATCTATGGATTGATCTATTATTGATTGATAATCCCTAAAGTCTCCTCAAAGAGAGTATTTATAGACTTTAGAGACTTTAGTGGTCATGAGAGTTTCCATAGGTATGGGAATAAAGATTTCCAAAGGAATAGGAAATAAGGTTTTTGTATTCATCAAGGATTCTAATCAAATATTTAATATTGATTTAAATCTCTTGATTTTGAATTTTGATTGGACTCAATTTGGGATTGGATAAGCCCAAATCTCAATTACAATCAATTTAGGATTCTGATTGGACTCAATTTGGGTATTGGATAAGCCCAAATCTCAATCACAATTAATTTAGGATTCTGATTGGACTCGATTTGGGTATTGGATAAGCCCAAATCTCAATCACAATCAATTTGAAATTCTAATGAAATCTGCTCATGCAGAGTTAACGCGGAGTTAAATTTATCAGAACGCGGAGCTATGGATTAGCTCCGCGTTTTGCTCAAATGCGAGGCTAAAATAGCCAAACGCGGAGCTACGGAGTTAGCTCCGCGGTCTGTGTGGAAAATTCTTTTTTACTTAGAAATTTTCACTACCAACAGAACCCCTTCCAAAGTTTTCAAAATGGCTTAGAACTTAACAAATTTTGAAATACTTTGGATTTTCAATTTGGTGATCAGGTTAAGATCAAGAAATTCGATAGAGGTGCTTAATCGCACATACTTGAAACTTTGATGGAGGCGATTCAAGGCTCTCATGCGTAACTTGAACTGCACACGCCAAGATTATCGGGTCATGATCATCAGATTTCGGCAGAGCCACCTAAATGCACATGCCTAGAGTTTGGTGGAGACAGTTCAAGACTCTCTCGCGTAACTTGAACTATATCTCACTGTCAGATGTATGAACTTAACATGACAGAATTTATGAGATTTTTAGCAAACCCCCAGCTATCAACGGATTTGATTAGTCTTTACCAACTACCGTTTGAGTTGGGCTAGCCATGCTATTCCCCTCAGCATGATGAGTTGTTGAGAAATTGATTTCCTCTCCCTTTTGCCTTTAATCAGCATTGGGTAGTTAATTTCATACTTTTACCCCTAGTATGATAGGGTTGGCGAGAAACTTGATCTCCTCTTCCCGCCGCTTTAACAGCATTGGGCATTTTTTTTTAATCTATAATACTCAAATAGCCGTTCCAATGGCTAGTAAAAGTAGCGAAAGCAACATGATATTTATTATCGTCAATATTTTCGGCACTCCCAGCCAAATCCGGCTGTTAGCCAATGAGAATGACTTTATTACAGCTGTGGTTCGGAGCGTATCCAAGGGGCCAGCTTGCAAGTGCGGGCTGCTAATGCTTGGTGTCAATATTGGCTTCCCTACTGGTACAGGGATCGCTCTAGCAGGGAACTTATTGGTTCCAACTATCAAAATTATCATGTTTGCAGAAACTTTCTTCTGTTCCTCTTTAAGTGTGAGAATCCTGGCTTCTATCAATGCCTGAATTCGGTTCTTAAGAGGATAGCAATCTTTAGTTGGGTGCCCGACATTCCGATGGTACAGGCAATAGTTAGGGTCGTTGGTTTTACCAGCGTCTTCTGGTTTTTCATTTTCCGAAAATTTCAGCATACCCTTTATGATGAGAAGATGGAACAGAGTACCGGTTTGCTCAGTTTTGAATGTATAAGTTCTATCTTGTCGGGGCCTATTTTGACCTTCACCTCTCGGATTCTGAGATCTTGGCTTCGGATTTTCAACTGTCGCCATCACAGTCTTCCCTTTATTTATAGGATTCTGTGGATATGGCATGTTATTTTTAGAGTTTTTCGTGCTACGAGATTCCTCAATCCGGCGAATTATATCTTCCGCCTGCTCTCCCTGCTTCAGCAAATCTTTCCAAGTTTTGGACTTTACAGCTCCCATTCTTATCAGCACGCCGGTCATGAAATTATACTTACAGGTTTCGACCAGGGTTTCCTGAATCATTCCGTGTCGACAATACACGAATTTTTCCCTAAAGCGTTCAATGAAACTCTTAACTGTTTCTTCTTCTCCTTGTTTTGTAGCAAGGAGGGAATGAACCAATATCTCGGTATCATCCTCAAAGAAACGAGCCAAGAACTGCTTCTTGACACATACCAGGTATTGATAGTACGTGGGGGCAACTGCATAAACCAAGTGAAGGCAGGCCCTCGCAAGGTGCTCGCAAATACTTTGGTCATTACGGGATCATTTCCCATTAGATGACCTGCCTGTGATAAAAAGTATTATAGGTGCTGGCTTGGGGACCCCTTCCCATCATATGACTCCAATTTGAGGGGTTTATATTTTTCTGGATAAGGGACGAAGTCCCACTCAAGCGGATATAGCCTTGAAACCCCCAATTCGTTTAGCTCTTTCTTTTGCATTAACGCATCTAGTTGCTCTGTAGGTTTTCCATCTTCTCTTCATGAAGATCATGGAAAGAATATTTTTCTTCATCCTCATATGCCGAATAAGCTTTTTCTTCTTTAGTTTCTTCATTTGTCTTAGGTGGCGATTCCGAAGAAGTTTTAGCCTTATCGTCGGCTATCTTCTGGGTATTTTCGACCACTTTTAGAAGCATTAGTTTGAGGTCATCAATGGCCTTTTGCTGGCCTCGAATCATCTGCTCTTGGGCTTCTATCCTCTGGTCAATGTCATCAGACCTGCCCATTGCGTGCAACGCTGATTTTCGTGGTCGGGAAGATGCACAAGATTGTGGGGAAGCTATAGCTGAATTGTCGCTGTTATCATCATAAGAATCTTTTACAAGTTTCTTGTAATTTCGAGGAGCGATAGCGCCTGATTTCAATCGAGTCAGATGATGACGTTCTTCATCACTTGATTCTGAATCATCATCCCTTTCTACAACTTTCTTCCCCTTTCCGACCATATTAGAAGTTACGATTCTCCATTCTTTTTCTCGGTAAGTAGTCTTCGTCTTCTTGGCCGGGTTTTTGTCCAACTCAGTTAGTCGGTCGAACACTGATACTCTGTTCTTGCTGCAACAACAACTGTCCACTACAGCGGATACTGCTGTCATAAGCTGCTGGCAGTGACAAATAGGTTTAGACTGAACTTGATTTATACTCCTTTTCTTGATTAGATATTCTCTAAGATCAGTGGTCTTAGATATGGAGTCGTAGGGCCCATTCAGCTGTTGAGAGGGTCTATGAGCCCACTGAAACTTCTTGGAACCATTGGAGTCAGGTTCTGGTCTAACAGTGCAATGATCATCCCTGATTTTGTATTCAGGTTGATTTACGCGGAGCTGAGAAATAGTTTCGCATTTTGACACGCGGGGCTGAGAAATAGCCTCGCGTTTGGACACGCGGGGCTGAGAAATAGCCTCGTGTTTGGATACGCTAGTCTCGCGTTTTACGCTGGCTTGACGTCTTTGCAGAAGTTTATCTTCTGGAATCTTAGCCCCGCGTGGAAGAAAATTCTTACACGCTGGCTTATTCTTGCGATTAACGCAAGTCATAACATCGCGTTTAGCGCGATTTTTGCGATTAATGCAAATTTACCAATCATCTTCGCGATTTATGCAGAGCTGAGAAATCTTGCGTTTATCGCAAGCTTTACTGGCTTCGCGTTTATCGCTAAGCTCAGTAGTAGCCTCGCGTGGAGAATCACACGCTGGCTCTAAGGAAATTTTATCCTCGCGATTAACGTGAATGTTAAAAATCTTGCGTTTATCGCAAGTTGTACTGGCTTCGCGTTTATCGCTAAGCTCAGTATTAGCCTTGCGTGGAGAATCACACGCTGGCTCTAAAGAAATTTTATCCTCGCGATTAACGCGAGTGTTAAAAATATTGCGTTTATCGCAAGTTGTACTGGTTTCGCGTTTATTGCTAAGCTCAGTATTAGCCTTGCGTGGAGAATCACACGCTGGCTCTAAGAAAATTTTATCCTCGCGATTAACGCGTGTTCGCAGCAGAAATTCCTTGCTTTCCTTCCATTGAAATAAGTTGATTTACAACGAAAGTGAACAAAAGAAAAAGAGAACAAACGAGAGGATTTATATTTCAATCGCTCTCTTTTAAAATATGATGTGGGATCTGTGTGGCGATGGGATCTATCAAGTAGCTCCTTTGGACGATCTGACGTCGAACTCTTCTCTTGAAGATGGCGGTCGACTTTTGGATCTTTTCTTCTCTGCTCTTCACGAATTCAAGGCTCTATGCGTAACTTGAACTCTCCAAGATGCTCGAAAAATCTGATTCTTCGGAAAACATCCTCTAAGACTTCCTCAAGAGGGTATTTATAACCTTAGGGTTATATGAGAGTTTCTATCTAAATAGAATTTGTATTCACCAAGGATTCCAATTAAATATCTTAGTTTTGATTTAAATCTCTTGATTTTAGAGTTCTGATCGGACTTAATTTGGGTGTTTGGATAAGCCCAAATCATAATCTCAATCAATTTTGAGATTCTGGTTATCTGCTCACGCGGAGATAATCTCGCCAAAATGCGGAGCTAAAGAACCAGAACACGAAGTTATTGAATAGCTCCGCATTTTATTCAAACGCGAGGCTAAAATAGCCAGGCGCGGAGCTATGGAGTTAGTTCCGTATTCCGTTGTGAAAAATCCTATTTACTTAGAAATTTTCACTGCCAACAGAACCCCCTCCAAAGTTTTCAAAATGGTTTAGAACTTAGTAAATTTTGAAATACTTTGATCTTCAAGCTGAAAATGCGGAGTTAAAATACTAAGTTTATCTCGCGTTTTGTTCACTTGCGCGGAGCTAAATAGTTTCGCATTTTAGTGAGTAATTGCTCATTAATTGCTCAGTAATTACTCAGTAATAGCTCAGTAATTACTCCGAACCTTGAGCCGAATACCAAGAGGCGGGTTCTCTCATTTAAATAGAGTCTCTAGATCTTCTTCCTCACTTCATTCCAAGAATCCAAGAATTTGGAGCTCAGGCGACCGGGCAACTCATGTGAACGAGCGGTTTTTGATCGAACTTTGTTCGATTTTCCATAGATTTTCATCATTAGGATGTCATCTAAGAAGAGTACGGCATCGCGCGCCTCCTCACCATCGGCGGCCGGCATTAGCAGCGGCGACAGCAGCCGAAGGAGTAGACACAGCTGCGAACCAATTCATGCCACGCCCATTGGAGGTAAAAATCTCAACTTTTGGGCTCTTAAGGACAATTTCGGATCGTTTTGGCTCGGTTTTAACCGACCAACCTTTTTTTGTACCGGCGAGATCGCCGTTCTCCGGCCGTAAGGCTTGGAGAGGAAGGAGAAGACGGAGAAGAACTCCGGTCTTCTTCTTACGCGAAGCTATCACGTCATCCTCGCGTTTTAAACGCGGGGCTATTTTGATTAGCAGTCGCGTTTTAAATGCGGGCTATTTTGACTAGCAGTCGCATTTTCAACGCGGGGCTATTTTGACTAGCGACTAGCAGTCGCGTTTTCGATGCGAGGCTATTTTGACTACCAGTCGCGTTTTCAATTCGAGGCAATTTTGACTAGCAGTCGCGTTTCAACGTGAGGCTATTAATTTTAGCTTCGCGAGTGAAACGTGAGGCTATCTCCTTAGCTGCGCGCGGAGTTATTTTTAGCTCCGCGTTTTTATACTTAGAAGATTCTTCGAGTTTTGTTAAACTTTTTCTAACTCTTGATTCTTCTTTTGCAGTTGGCTATTCAGACCAGATCCTTTTTGAAGAGGAGTGCATGTGGCTTTACCAATCTGGTGACTTGCTGATATTTCTACCCAGCATGGAGCGTAACTATCCCCTGATATATCTTCAAAGGCCAGCCATGCTCCGATCTTCATCAGCAAAAGTAACTCTAAGGAAGCCAGAAGCATATGCTTTACAACATAGTTGCAGGTTTCAAGCTCTGGCTCCAAAAGGTAAATTTTTGAAGGAGTTACAAGAACTCTGCGGCAGCTTATTAAGTTTTCTTGAGGATCATTTCTGTTAGATGACAATCTCTGTCGCTTTCCAAAGCAATAGAGATGATCATCTAAGAGCTTGTAGCATGTCGAACTCAACTTGTGCATCTTCATTAGGATTCTTGTAGCCGTATCTTCAGATGATCCACTAAGAAACTTTAAACAGATCATAATTGACATTTGCAGAGGAGATCTTTTGCATGTGAACCAGGGAATTGAGCTGGAAAAGCACCTCGTATGGCACAGTACAATCAACAGGATAGTTTAAAATAGGAGGGCATAATAAGGAGCCGCGCTTTTAAAGAATCTCATCAGCGATTGATCCAGCAATTCGCATTAAATGGTGATGACTTGTGCCAACAAGCTCAACACTTGGTGGAGGAGACTAGTCGTCGAGTTATTGATGAGTCGATGAATAGGTTGAAGTTTTTGGGAGAGTTATAACTCCCTCTACTTTTGTAACTTTTTGCTTTATGAATAAAGAAACTCTTTTTACTCTTTTATCTGTTGGCTACAAATTTTTCTCGCACAACAAATAACTTGTCATCAAAATAGTTCATTGTTTTGGTAAAACAATCTAAGGCTCATCTGCGTAACTTAGATTGTTAATACCAACTAGGTCACAATTATTAATCTTGGGAAAGCCCACTGAATAGAGCTAAATGGTATTTTGGTGAAAGCGTTTAACTACTTATACCAGGGTGATCGGGTTAGAATAATTAACTTAGACAGAGGCGCCCAATTGCGCATGTCTTAAATTTTGACGAAGACGGTTCAAGACTCCCTCGCGTAACTTGAACTGCACACGCCAAGATGATCGGGTCAGGATCATCGAGTTTCGGCAGAGGCGCCTAATTGCACATGCCTAGTCCAAGTGCTCTCACGCGTAACTTGAACTGCGATGGGAATAATCCAAATCATACTGTCAGAGGTAAGAGTTTAACATGACAGGTTTTATGGGATTTTTAGCAAACCCCCAGCTATTAACGGATTTGATTAGCCTTTACCAACTACCGTTTGAGTTGGGCTAGCCATACTATTCCCCTTAGCATGATGAGTTATTGAGGAATTGATTTCCTCTCCCATTTGCTTTTAACAGCATTGGGTAATTAATTTCATACTTTTACCTCCAGTATGATAGAGTTGGCGAGAAACTTGATCTCCTCTTCTTACCGCTTTAACAGCATTGGGCAAAAAAAAATTTATTTATAGTACTCAATTAGCCATTCCAATGGCTATTGAGAATAACAGAAGCATGATATTTATCATCGTCAATATTTTCGGCACCCCCAGCCAAATCCGGCTACTAGCCAATGAAGATGACTTTGTTACAGCTGTGGTTCGGAGCGTACCCAAGGGGTTAGCTTGCAAGTGCGGGCTGCCCGTGCTTGGTATCGATATTGGCTTCCCTACTGATACAGGGATCGCTCTGGCAGGGAACTCATTGGTTTCTACTACTAAAATTGTCATATTTGCAGAAACTTTCTTCGGTTCTTCTTTAAGTGTGAGAATCCCGGCTTCTATCAATGCCTGAATTCGGTTCTTAAGATGATAGCAATCCTTAGTTGGGTGCCCGACATTCCGATGGTACAGGCAAAAGTTAGGGTCATTGGTTTTATCAACTTCTTTCGGTTTTCCATTTTCCGGAAGTTTTAACATACCCTTCCTAAGGAGGAAAAGGAATAGAGTACCTATCTGCTCCATCTTGAATGTATAAGTTCTATCTTGTCGGGGCCTATTTTGACCTGCAACTCTCGGATTCTGAGGTCTTTGTTTCGGATCTGCAACTGACGCCATCACAGCTTTCCCTTTATTTTTAGAATTCTGTGAATATGGCCTGTTATTCGTAGAGTTTCTCGTGCTACGAGATTCCTCAATCCGGCGAATTATATCTTTCGCCTGCTCTCCCTGTTTTAACAGGTCTTTCCAATTCTTAGACTCTACAGCTCCCATTCTTATCAGCATGCCGGTCCTGAAATTATACTTGCAGGTTTCGACCAGGATTTTCTGGGTCATACCGTGTCGACAATACACAGATTTTTTTTCTGAAGCGTTCTATAAAGCTTTTGACTGTTTCCTCTTC
Source organism: Dracaena cambodiana (assembly GCA_036321105.1). Taxonomy (NCBI): domain Eukaryota; kingdom Viridiplantae; phylum Streptophyta; class Magnoliopsida; order Asparagales; family Asparagaceae; genus Dracaena; species Dracaena cambodiana. The sequence goes on along the minus strand of JAYEPQ010000008.1, from coordinate 22,358,762 downwards.
TCCTTGTTTTGTCGCAAGGAGAGAATGAACCGATATTTCGGTATCATCCTCAAAAAAACGAGCCAAGAACTGTTTCTCGACATCATACCAAATATTAATAGTACCTGGGGGCAACTGCATAAACCATGTAAAAGTAGGCCCTCGCAGGATACTCGCAAATACCTAGGTCATTATGGGATCATTTCCCATCAGATGACCTGCCTGCGATAAAAAGTAATATATGTGCTGACTGGGAGATCCTTTCCCGTCATATGACTCTAACTTGAGCGGTTTATATTTTTCGGGATACGGTACCAAATCCCATTCAGGCGGGTATGGTCTTGAAACCCCCGATTCTTTCAATTCTTTCTTATGCATTAGGGCATCCAGTTGGCTTTGTAACTTCTCTATTTTCTCTTCATGTGAATCATGAAAAGAATACTTATCCTCGTCCTCATGTGTTAAGTGAGCTTTTTCTTCCTTATCTTCCTCGTTCAGTTTATTGAATGAGATTTCTTTTTCCTTCTTAGCGTTATCCTCAACAATCTTCTGAGTATTTTCGACCACTTTCGAGAGCATCATTTTAAGATCTTCAATTGTCTTTTGTTGCTCCTGAATCATTTTTTCTTGGGCTTCAAATCTTTGATCGATGTCGTCAGATTTATCCGCCATATGTGATGCTGACTTTTGTAGCCGAGATGATGCGGAGGAACGAGGTGAAGCTATAACCAAGTTATCATTGTTGTCGTCATAAGAACCTTTTACAAGTTTCTTATAGTTTCGAGGCGGGACAGCTCCTGATTTTAGTCGGGTAAAGTGATGAGGTTCTTCATCACTTGATTCTGAGTTATCATCTCTTTCAATGACCTTCTTACCCTTGCCGACCATGTTGGAAGTTACAATTCTCCATTCTTCTCGGGGAGTAACTTTTGTTTTTTTAACAGGGTTCTTGTCCGATTTAGTTAATCGGTCGAACACCGATACCCTGTTCTTGTTGCAGCAACAATTATCTATTATAGCGGATACTGCTATCATAAACTGCTGGCAGTGACAAGTCGGTTCAAATTGAACTTGTTCAATACTTCTTTTCTTAGTTAAGTACTCTCTGAGATCAGTGACTTTAGACATGGAATTGTGGGACCCATTTACCTGTTTAGAGGGTCCAAGAGCCTGTTGAAGTTTCTTGGAATCACTGGAGTTCAGTTCTGGTCCATTGATGCGAAGATCAGCCCTGATTTTGTATTCGGGTTGATGTACGCGGAGCTGAGAAATAGCTTCGCGTTTTTGAGCGCAGACCTGAAGAATAGCTCCGCATTTTGCTACGCTAGCCTCTCATTTTACGTTGGCTTGGAGTTTCTTTAGAAGTTTATCTTCTGGAATCTTAGCCCCGCGTGGAAGAAAATTCTTACACGCTGGCTTACTCTTGTGATTAATACAAGGCACAACCTCGCGTCTAGCGCGATTTTTACGATTAACAACAATTTGCCAATCGTCTTCGCGATTTACGCGGAGCTGGGGAACCTTGCGTTTATCGCAAGTACTACTGGCCTCGCATTTATCGATAAGCTCAGTATTAATCTCGCGTGGAGAATCACACGCTGGCTGTGAGGAAATTTTATTGTCGCGTTTATCGCGAGTGTCAAAAATCTTGGGTTTCTCGCAAGTTATTCTGGCTTTGCGTTTATCGCTGGCCTCGTAATAGCCTAGCGTGGAGAATCACACGCTGGCTGTGAGGAAATTTTATCCTCGCGTTTATCGCGAGTGTAAGTAATTTTGCGTTTCTCGCAAGTTGTACTGGCTTCACGTTTATCGCTAGCCCAGTATCAACCTCGCGTGGAGAATCACATGCTGGCTTTATTGAATTTCAAAAATCTTGCGTTTCTCGCAAGTTGTACTGGCTTCGCGTTTATCGCTAGGTCCAGTAATAGCCTCGCGTGGAGAATTACACGCTGGCTTTAAGAAAATTTTATCCTCGCGTTTATCGCGAGTGTAAGTAATCTTGCGTTTCTCACAAGTTGTACTGGCTTCGCGTTTATCGCTAGGCCCAGTAATAGCCTCGCATGGAGAATTACATGCTGGCTTTAAGGAATTTTTATCCTCGCGTTTATCGCTAGTGTTAGAAATTTTACGTTTAACGCAAATCTTGCTGGCTTCACGTTTCTCGCTAAGCTCAGTAATAGCCTCGCATGGAGAATCACACGCTGGTTTTTCCTTGCGATCAATGCAAGTTGCAACTTCGTGTTTAACGTGATAATGACTGGTCTCGCGATTAACGCGAGCCAGTTTGCGAGGGACCATAGCCCCGCGTTCTATGCAGTTAGCCTCGCGTTCGATGCGGGCTTTGAGGGCTTTTCGCCTCGCTCTCCGATTTCTATTTCGGAGTTAGTTTCTGGTCAATCCAGTTCCCATGCATTCTTCGGCAATAGAGAGGCCATCTTCTGCTAAGATTTCCTGCCCAAACACCAGCTCTATGGCCGCGGTCTCCAAGGATTCCTGTTCATCGGTGGATACCTTTTTACCCGTTGCTCGGGTATTGGAGCGCACGCGATGAAGTGTCGTGTTTCGTTCAGGTTACCTGATTCAGAAGAGAGGTACGCCTCGTACTTCTGCTGGTCGATTTCAACGACTAGCATATCTACGTCGGATCCGATCCTCTCCACGTCAGATTGCGCCACGATCTCTTTTTTGGTGAAAGAGATGTCTCCCACTGTGGTCGCCAGTTTGTTCGCAGCAAAAATTCCTTGCTTTCCTTCCATTGAAATAAGTTGATTTACAACGAAAGTGAACAAAAGAAAAAGAGAAAAAATGAGAGGATTTATATTTCAATCGCTCTCTTTTACAATATGATGTGGGATCTGTGTGGCGATGGGATCTATCAAGTAGCTCTTTTGGACGATCTGACGTCGAACTCTTCTCTTGAAGATGGCGGCCGACTTTTGGATCTTTTCTTCTCTGCTCTTCACGAATTCAAAGCTCTATGCGTAACTTGAACTCTCCAAGATGCTTGAAAAATCTGTTTCTCCGGAAAATATCCTCTAAGGCTTCCTCAAGAGGGTATTTATAGCCTTAGGGTTATATGAGAGTTTCTATCTAAATAGAATTTGTACTCACCAAGGATTCCAATCAAATATCTTAGTTTTGATTTAAATCTCTTGATTTTAAAGTTCTGATCGGACTTAATTTGGGTGTTTGGATAAGTCCAAATCATAATCTCAATCAATTTTGAGATTCTGGTTATCTGCTCACGCAGAGATAATCTCGCCAAAACGCGGAGCTAAAGATGCAAAACGCGGAGTTATTGAATAGCTTCACGTTTTACTCAAACGCGAGGCTAAAATAGCCAGGCGCGGAGCTATGGAGTTAGCTCCGCATTCCATTGTGGAAAATCCTATTTACTTAGAAATTTTCACTGCCAACAATGCGAGTGTTAGAAATCTCGCGTTTATCGCAAGTTTTAGCTTCGCGTTTATCGCGATCTTGCCTGGTCTTGCGATTAACGCGAGCCACTTTGCAAGGGACTGTAGCCTCACGTTTTGATACGCGGGGCTGAGAAATAGCCTCGCGTTTGGATACGCTAGCCTCGCATTTGGATACGCTAGCCTCGCGTTTTACGCTGGCTTGACGTCTTTGTAGAACTTTATCTTCTTGAATCTTAGCCCCACGTGGAAGAAAACTCTTGCACGCTAGCTTATTCTTGCGATTGCAAGTCATAATTAACGCGATTTTTGCGATTAATGCAAATTTGCCACTCATCTTCGCGATTTACGCGGAGTTGAGGAATCTTGCGATTAACGCAAGTATTACTGGCTTCGCGTTTATCGCTAAGCTCAGTATTAGCCTCGCGTGGAGAATCACACGCTGGCTCTAAGGAGATTTTATCCTCGCGTTTATCACGAGTGTTAGAAATCTTGTGTTTATCGCAAGTATTACTGGCTTCGCGTTTATCGCTAAGCTCAGTATTAGCCTCGCGTGGAGAATCACACGCTGGCTCTAAGGAAATTTTATCCTCGTGATTATCACGAGTATTAGAAATCTTGCGTTTATCTCAAGTATTACTGGCTTCGCGTTTATCGTTAAGCTCAGTATTAGCCTCGCGTGGAGAATCACACGCTGGCTCCAAGGAAATTTTATCCTCGCGATTAACGCGAGTGATAGAAATCTTGCGATTATCGCAAGTCTTAGCTTCGCGTTTATAGCGATATTGGCTGGTCTTGCGATTAACGCGAGCCAGTTTGCGAGGGACTATAGCCTCGCGTTTTGTGAAGTTAGCCTCGCATTCAATGCGGGCTTTGAGGGCCTTTCGCCTAACTCTCCGATTTCTATTTCGGAGTTAGGTTCTGGTCAATTCAGTTCCCGAGCCTTCTTTGGCAGAAAAGAGGCCATCCTCTGCTAGGATTTCCTGCCCAAATGACGCCTCTATGGCCGCAGTCTCCAAGGGTCCCCGTATATCGGTGAATACCCGATTACCCGATGCTCGGGTATTGGAGCGCACGCGACGATCGCGTCGCGTTTCAGTCAGGTTACATGATTCAGAGGAGAGATACTCCTTATACTTCTGCTGGTCGATCTCTACGACTAGCATGTTCACGTTGGATCCGATCCTCTCGACGTCAGATTGGGCCACGATATCTTCTTTGGTGAAAAAGATTTCTCCCACTGTGGTCGCCAGTTTGTTCGCAGCAGAAATTTGTTGCTTTCCTTCCATTGAATTCAACTTAGATTACAACGAAAGTGAACAAGAGAAAAGAACAAACTAGAGGATTTATAAATTATCGCTCTCTTTTACAATGAATTGTGGGATCTATGTGGCGATGGGATCTATCGAAATAGTTCCTTTGGACTATCTGACAATGGTCTTCTTACTCTTTGATGAAGAAGATGCCGGCCGACTTTGGATGATCTTCTCTAGTCTTGATTTGTTCAAGGCTCTCACGCGTAACTCGAACTTCACAAAAACTTCCAAAAGATCTCTTAAAGATTGATGATCATCTATGAATTGATCTATTATTGATTGATGATCTCTAAAGTCTCCTCAAAGAGGGTATTTATAGACTTTAGTGGTCATGAGAGTTTCCATAGGAATAGGAATAAGGATTTCCATAGGAATAGGAAATAAGGTTTTTGTATTCATCAAGGATTCTAATCAAATATTTAATATTGATTTAAATCTCTTGATTTGGAATTTTGATTGGACTCAATTTGGGATTGGATAAGCCCAAATCTCAATTACAATCAATTTAGAATTCTGATTGGACTCAATTTGGGTATTGGATAATGCCAAATCTCAATCACAATCAATTTGGAATTCTAATAAAATCTGCTCACGCAGAGTTAACGCGGAGTTAAATTCATCAGAACGCGGAGCTATGGATTAGCTCCGCATTTTGCTCAAACGCGAGGCTAAAATAGCCAAACGCGGAGCTACGAAGTTAGCTCCGCGGTCTGTATGGAAAATTTCTTTTTACTTAGAAATTTTCACTACCAACAACTTGAAGTTAGATCCATTTAGTATAAGAATTGAATTGATGTTGGCACTAATATTGGCAGGATTTTGCATAGCTGAATCCAGAGAACAATGAGCAAAAATAACAAGCTCGCATTAGTTCATTAACCAAATAATAATAATAATTTTAAATAAATGTAAACCCCATCTCAAGATATCGGGATTCCATTAATATTTTATGTTTGGACAACAATATTAATTTCTTAGTGATATTTTGGTGTAGTAATCAAATACTGATGATAAATAACATATCAAACAATAAATCTTCCTTTGGGCCGAGTCATTATTCACATGTAAACCAAATAATCACCACGCATTTATTACCGCAGTTACACATGCAATTTTATTAAATATTAACCTTCCTTTGGGCCGATTAATATTCATATAAGTTACATGCACACAACTTTTTATATTTCAAGATAAAAATCAATTTCAACAAGAGATGTCACTTTGGTGACATGTTGGTTCAATCAATCTATCTCAAAATATATATCCAAAATATAAATATTTGAAATTAAAATTATACCGAATCGATCCTTAAAAATGGTCAAAAATTGACCTTAAGAGAAAATCCTTTTAAAAAAAAATATGTGTATACATATTTTTTAAAAACAAGCCCAAATCCAAAATAAAACCTTAATAGCCTTTAAAAATTTATAAACAGTAATCAGATGAACAGTAATCGGGTGAACAATAATCTGATTAATAGTAATCGGGTGAGCAGTAATCTGATTTTTTTTTGAAACAGAAGTGGATGAATAGTAATCAGGTGAATAGTAATCCGATGAACAGTAATCGGGTGAACAGTATCCGATTTTTTTTAACCAGAAATCGGATGAACAGTAATCCGATTTTTTTTAAAGCCAGAAATCGGATGAACAGTAATCGGGTGAACAATAATCCGATTCTTTTTTATGATTCAACATAAAGTTGGCTCTGATACCACTTGTTAGAAACCATACAAAATTGCACAATATATCTTTATGTCAAATCACCAAGAAATCATAAATAAAATATGCAGAAGTGTACCTAAATCCATATCAAAAGATCACATTGTAGAGCCGTGCGATTGGTCTCTCAGATCTATACGTTTTCCTAAGAGAACCCTTAACTTTTCTCTCTGGTTTCTCTCTGTCGATGGGATACAGAAAAGAATCAAAGTCACTTGTGATCTGGGGACCATAACCGCCTTTTATAGACAAATCTGTTTATTAGTATTTCTAATTTTGCCCATCATAAAATCAGAAATTACCCATTAGATTTCTACACATAAAAGACCCACACCCTATTAGATACATTAAAACCCAATTCAATTAGATCACTTTTAATTGGGTCCAACCATATTAAACAGTTTACAATATATGATTATTTCATATATATGGGCCAATATTGAATAATGATCCAATACAGGTAACTTACATGAGGCGGCGGTTTATTTTCATTATTCTAGTACACACACATGTGGGATTACTATGTGGGATTACTATAGGTGAACCGCAAAACTTATGTGAGTTATCGGCAAAAATATAGTAATCTAATGATTTTTCTTCACTTAGTTTTAGAATTATGGTCTCTATTCTTAACTTGCTTAGGATCAAATTTCATAAACTTTGGAATTCATTTACCCTTCATCAAATGGGTACAAAATTTTGTATTAACCTAAAAGCATTGATTTTGTTTCTGCTTGATGGAAGACCAAATCAAGACTAAAATCTAAGAAATTGGGGTACAAGTGAACCCTGGGGAGTCAAGATCATAATCCAAAATAAAATTTGTTAAAAAAATTATTGGAGATAGTAGAAATGGACCGCAGCTTAAGTAACTTACATGAGACGACGACTCATTTATATCATACATGTGTGCGTATGTTTGCTTGTGTGTGTGTAGGGATTACTGTAGGCAAGCCACTTATGTGAGATAGTGGCAAAAATAGAGTAATCAAATATTTTTTTTACATTTTTTTCTAGAATTAGGATTTCTACTTCTATAACTTTAATAAGATCAAATTTCATAAATTTTGGAGTTCATTTACACTTTCATTAAGTAGATACAAATGTTTATTCATTCGAAACCATTAAAATTAGTGTCAACTTGATGGAGCATCAAATCAAAATTAAAACCTTAGAAATTAGATATAAGTGAATTTTAAAGGGTCGAGATCATAATCCAAAATAAATTTTTCTAAAAAAATTATTGAAGACAATGGAAATGAAGTACAACTCAAGTAATTTGTGTGAGCTGTCAGCTCATTTCTATTTTTCTCATATACACACACGCGTGTGTGTGTGTGGGGGGGGATTACTGTAGCTGAGTGGCCAACTCAAGAAAAGTTACATGAGCTAATAACAAAACTATAATGATCCAATGATTTTTCTTCAATATTTTTAATAATTACCATCTCTACCTCCTTAACTTCTTTCGGATTAGATTTCAAAAATTTGCAGTTTATTTACCCTTTCATCAAGTCATACAAAATGTTTTATTCATTGAAAACCATTAATTTTGTACTAACTTGATGGATGACCAAATCAAAACTAAAAAAAAAAAAAATGGATATGAGTGAATTCTAGGGGGTTGAGATCATAATCCATAAGATTTTTTTTAAAAAAAATTATTGGAGATAGTAGAAATACACTACAGCACTAATAATTTGCGTGATCTGTCATTTTATTTCTATTTTTCTCATATATATATATATATATATATATATATATATATATATATATATATATATATAATTTTAACTAGGCTAAAATGAGACATCGTACACACACACAGAGTCAATGTTAAAATGAGAGAGAGATCAGACACGTACACATCTTTTTCTCTCATTTTAGCGTAGCCTCGACAGCTACCCTTCCTTTGGTGATCATCAAGCGCATGAAAACAGAAATTAGGATCCTCTGTTTGTTTGTTGGAGAGGTGGGGGAGAGAATAGACGGACGGTCGAGAATGAAGAGAAGAGATTGATGATATCCGATATCGAGATCACGTGCAACACGAGGAACACACAAAGATCATCATGCACAAGCGAAAGGGAGACTGACACGTACGGGCGGTGTCACATGACAACTGATCTTTTCCACTATTTTTCATTGTGATTTGGATATATAGTTTTGGAAGATTTAGTTAAAACCAATAACATGCACAGCATCAATTTCATTGGCAAATAGTGAGTTATTTGTCTGTGTGCTGTTTGATACGTACTTTATTAAATCCCTTCCTTTATATTCATTATTCTAAATATCAGCTAAGCTAATACAAAAGTAAAAGATATGTTATTTAGAAGGTCTATTGGTAAGATGTGAAAGTTAGAAATTTGCCAATATCCATAATATATCATATGATATTTCATTATCCGATATAAACAATGGTAAAACACGATATTCGATATTAAAACTTTCTAACCAGTCTCATCAGATCAAATGTCCATATTAAAATCTCTTACCTTCGACGGTGTGTCGGGATATAAAAACACATTTGTCATCACAACTTTAAAATTCTAGTATAGTGAAAAAAATTATAATTTGATATTGGAGAAATATATATCAAGTCCCACCATACGATATACTTAAAATTATAAAAAAAAAATTTAAAAAAAAAAGTTGATTATAGCTACATGGAGCCCATTTCCCTCGAAAAGGATGCTCGCACATGGGAGTCGAAGTGTTACCTTAACAGAAGAAACATTAATGCACTTCCTGTAGGGTAAATTAGTTCTAAGTTCATTTTTCTTTTTACTTTGAGCATTCTTAGTAGAATCACTGTTTCACCGAAATTTTAGTGACAGAATAAATTCAGCTGCAAAGTTTTTACGTCTAGTATAGTCTAGTCACAGAAGGTGGCTCCACACATTAAAATTTTGTGTAAGTCTTAAAAAATCATGTGATTATTCTTCTAATGGCCATTCATTGATCATAGGCCCCCATATTTTGTCTCTTTTCCAAAACATATAAAGAAAAGTAAATAGGTAAATGCAATATAATATTTTAATATAATGATATTTGAGATGTAATAATTAAATAAGAAAGATATAATATTTTAATAGGATAAAAGATGTGATGAAAGATATAATATTTTAATAGGATAAAAGATGTGATGAAAGATATAATGATTAAAAGTATGATAAGAATAACTTTTTAATAGAACACCAACTGGTACGATGATTCTCATAGAGAAATACAGGAAAAAATTATTTATCCATGAATCCAAGGGGCTTGTTCTTAGGGAGAAAATAAACCTAGTACAATGTAGGATTTTAGAATTTCAGACCTAATGTAGAACTGGAAAACTTTAGCATTACGTTAAAAAGATGCCCTATTTCATATAGAACATATCGAATGCTTTTATATTTGATTTATAGTGCATATGGCCAGAAAGAGAGAGACAAGAGGCTAGAATTCGCCAAGAAAACAAAGCAAGCCTCAAATACAGGCAAGATTACAACTCTGAGAGGACAATTTAATGCCCTAAACATCTACGAGAACTGCGATACTCCTACAAATATCCCTAACAAGCTCACAATGGCCGGCCGCTATTCACTTTCGAATCCTAAATGAATGCAAATTAATCATGTAGCTCTGGTCTATTTCGTGCCAGATCACAGACTAAACTTCTAACATTGTCAATAAAGCTTGCTGATTGGCGAAGAAAGCCAAAACTTAGTAGAAAATTTGCCATATACGTCTTGGAATTCAATATATTTCTTCAAACGAACGAAAAGTTGTCATTAGAAAGACTACATTTATGCTGCTGCTGACTGCAAAAATAACTAAAAATCCTAAAAGTAAATCAAAATAGTTCATACGCCACTAGGAAAGAAATTAATTAGCATTTTAATTTCTCCTGTGCACGCAGGAGAACACCGCTTACAAAGTTGATGGCGACGTTATCAGTCAATCACGATACATTGACTAACCCAAATTTTTTTTTTTTTTTTCTATTTACTGTCTCAACTGTAAGCCCAACAGCTACCAACTTCAATGTCTTGACAAACACTACTGTGTGTGTGTGTATATATACTGTAAAAAAGGTACACAATAAAAAAGGTAACGACATTGTTAACATGGCATCCTCTCTCTCTCTCTCTCTCTCTCTCTCTCTCTCTCTCCCTCCCTCCCTCCCTCCCTCCTGCCCCCTACAATGATAATTGTTTGTTGTCAGTTCAGAAGATTTGGGGCAGGGCAAAAATTTTATCTCATACTAGTAGAGATCACCCTTAGATATGGTGCTGATGGTCCCAACAGGAGGGGACCACATGGGAGGGCAACCCCTCAGATCCCCCTGCCTACACACATGACTTCCACACATAAACACCAGCCAGTCCCACCCCACTCTCTCTCTCCCTCCCTCTCTTCTTTCTTCTCTTCCTTTAGTGGTAGGTCTGATTCTGGTGGAATCAATAACTCACTCTTTTTACAGAGGAGACTTACCTTTTTGGGAAATAAAGGCTCTTTCTCAGTTGAGGAAGAGTTGGAGACCACAAGAGGACCCCCATCAAGCTAAACGTCTGCTGGACAACACTCCCATGCCTTAGCTTTTTGGGCATTTTAATCCCTAGCTAGGTATCAAAGCAAGCAAAGAAAAAAGATGACCGACCAATCATCAAACTGAAGGCATCTTCACTGTCAAGCCTTTTTTCACATGCACATACATAAGTTGGGCTACAGCACTAGTATATATGAGTGCATGTACCACAGAGGAAAAGGGAAGGCTGCATACATATCATGAATAATAGCTGTTAATATTAGGGTACAAGGGATTTATTCTTATTTTTACCCTGAAAATCACTGCCTCATCTGCATTCATCAGATAATTTAAACAATTTAAGTCATCCTACCTTTCATCTCTATTCAGGGGGCTGGACCAATATTTATTTTAATTTCATATAGTAAACCATGTTTCGCTATGCAAGGTTATTTGGGAGTTGAGCTGTGTTGACACCTCATTAGGGATAAGTGGCCGGAGTGGCCTTGCCGGGAGTGACAGGTAGAGTTCCAGGTCTCCAAAAAAAAAAAAAAAAAAAAAAAATTTCTAGTTTCATAACACTTCTGTAAATTTATGACATTACATTACTAATATAAATATCTGTTTCATATATAGTACTATAATAATTTAGATTTATGTTTTCTTTTTAATAATACTTTATTCAGTTCAAGAACGATAACAAAAATGTTCTTTTTTTCTTTATCACCAAGTTATGTCCATCCGCATCCTGCCCACAGGAGAGTGCAAATTCCAAAAGAGATGGACATTCATCGTTTGAGTTTAGCCATTACTTTTTTGGAGTTCAAAATAAAACAAGAAAATATTTTATTCAATTAAAAAAAAACGAGATACCATCTTTCAACAATTATTGAGTCATTCATCTCTCATAAACATAGTTTTCATAGATGAAAATTGAATATTTAGAGAAGCAAAATTTAAACTTGAGGATTTAGCAGGTTGGAGGAGGTCTGCCTTGAAAATTTTTGGAAAAATAGAGAAAACTGTTACGGAAAGCAGATATCTTATCCACATAAATAGGCTCCCAAAATACTGCCAAACAAGAACTAATGACAAGAACTAATGACAGAGAATAAAAAAAACTAATACAAATAAGAGAAGACACAAAATTTAACGAGTTTCGGTAAATATTACCTACGTACTCGGGAGCCAACGATCAATCCATTATCATCAAATTTGAAATTACAACGATCTCTGACAAATTGGAAATTCTCCCAAAAATAGAAAAAAATTTCGAAAACCCAAAATTACAACTTTGAATTTTTCAAATTTGAAAACTTTTCAAAATAAAACTTGTTTTCTCATAACAACTTTATAAAATAACTAAATGATTTTGGAATACTAAAAACTAAAAATCCAAAATCCAAGGCCCTATTTATAGAATTCATGAGTGGTGTTTTCTTAGCTCCCATTCAATGTGGGACTATTAGAGTCACACCCAAATATAACAGTCTCCATGTTGGCAAATAAGACCAATATCGTCAGCATTTCCAAACTAAAATTTTCAAACCGGAAAAATATTGACTAAATCTAAACAATACTTGAATTTGGTTGAAATCCTCACATTCGTCATCATATTAGCGGGATTCTATACAGTTCCAATTTTATAAAATAGTATCATCTCATCTTTAATAATTTCACACACAAAGTAATTCCTGACATTGATATGCTTTGTCCGTGCATGATAAACTTGGTTCTTTGCCAAGTGAATTGCACTATTGCTGTCACAATACACAGTAACATGTTTCTGAATAACTCCTAAGTCTTCAAGCAACCCTTGTAGCAAATTGCCTCCTTTGCTGCCTTTGTAACTATTATATACTCTAATTTTGTTGTAGACAGAGCAACCGTGAACTGTAAAATAGACCTCCAACTCACTGGTATTTTAATAAGAGTAAATACATAATCAGTAATTGATCGACATTTATCCAAATCACCTACGTAGTCAGAATCAATATATCTAACCACACACTGACCAAGAGTATCATTACGTTCAAATACCAAACTAACATCTACGGCATTTAGAAGAACCGTAGAATCCATTTTACAGCCTACTAATATTCTTTTTCAGGATCATACATATACCTGCTGACAACACCAACTGCCTATAAAATGTTAGGTCCCGTACACACCATAATATATATTAAACTACTAACTGCATTTGAATAAGGAACACTTAACATATACTCACATTTCTCATCAGTATTAGGAGATAAAACTGCACTTAACTTGAAATGTGAAGAAAGTGGAATAATCACAAGTTTTAATTGTTCTGTCATACCAAAATGTTGTAGCACTTTCTTCATATATTGTTTATGCGATAACCAAACCTTACCTCTCTTTCAATCTCTATTTATCTCCATATCGAGAATCTTTTTAACTTCACCAAAATCTTCCATTTCAAACTCTTGATTCAACTGAGTTTTCAGCTTTTCAATTTCTTCTTTGCTCTTCGAAGCTATCAGCATATCATCCACATACCAGAGTAGATAAATGAAAGACTCATCATGTAGCTTGCGAAAATATATACAGTGATCAAATTTGCTTTTAATGTATTTCAACACTATTATAAACCGATCAAATCGCTTGTACCACTACCTTAGAGATTTCTTCAATCCGTACAACGATTTTTTCAATTTGCAAATTCAATTTTCTTTTCTAGTAACTTTGAATCCATCTGCCTGAGCCATATAGATTTCCTCTTTCAAATCACCATGTAAAATGCAGTTTTCATATCAAATTGAACTAGTTCCAAATCAAACTATACTACTAAAACTAACAGAATCCGAATAGAAGAATGTTTAACGACTAGAGAAAATACCTCATTATAATCAACTCCTTCCTTCTGAGCGTAGCCTTTCGACAATAATCTTGTCTTGTAGAGCATATCATTTTTGTCAGCAAATTCTTCTTTCTTCGCAAACACCCATTTGCACCCAATTGGCTTTTTACCTTTAGCTAGTTAAGTTAACGCTCAGGTTTTATTCTTCTGAAGATCTCTTCAGTCATTGCTCTCTTCTACTCCTCATTTTTTGAACTTCTAATTACTTCTGTATAGATGGAAGGAACATCATCTACAATTGAATAGGCTACCACTGTATCAAGGAAATGAGCAAATTTTTTAATTTTTCGACATGGCCTATCATGTGCAATTGAACTTAGTTGTTGTAGAGGTTCTTGGATTGAAACCTCTTCTTCTTTTTCTTTGACATCCTCCATTGTTACTAGACTATCGATATAAACTTGTTCAACTCTAGTTTTTTTCAAACTCCACCTATTGCGAAGCACTCTCCACTTACTGCTGAACATTACTGGTCCTTTTTTCTTTTCCAGAATTACTAAATGTCACTTTTTTCAACATGCCAGATTCATCAAAAATAGCATCCATGTTAAAAATGATTTTCTGCAAGTTTGGTCACCAAAGGCGATATCGTTTCACACCCGAACTTATTCCCATGAACAATACTTTCTTGGCTTTTGGATCCAATTAAGACTCCTTCATATGATAATAAGCTGTAGAATTAAACACATATAAAGAATCATAATCATAAGTAGATTTTTCAAAGCATACTCCAATCGGTGTCTTACCTTCAATCGTAACTGATGGTAATCAATTAATGAAATGACACGCATAAGTTATTGCCTCAGCCTAAAATCTCTTGCTTAATCCAGTATTAAGCAACATACACCGAACCTTCTCCAGCAAACTTCGGTTCATGCGTTCAGCCACCCCATTTTGCTGTGGTGAATTTGTATTAGTGAAGTGTCGAACAATACTTTCATCTTGGCAAACTTTAATAAACGAATTAATTTTATACCCACCATCATTGTCTAATCTGAGTTTCTTTATCTTCCTGCATGTCTGAGTCTCAATCATCTTTTTCCATTTAATAAAAATTTCCAACACTTCATCTTTAGTCTTCATCAGATACATCCGAATTCTTCTAAAGTAATCATCAACAAAAATAACAAAGTAATGCATATCTCCCAAAAAAGATGTTCTAGCAGGCCCCTAAATATCAGAGTGAACATAATCTAAAGTACATTTAGTATTATGGATAGCGGTGCCAAACTTCATTCTTGTCTTCTTTCCCATGATTCTTTCCCAATACTCACAGAAATTTAATTTAAAGGTTTTTGCATATTTTAATAAGCCTTTATTAACTAAATTCTGCAAATCTCTTATACCTCCATGACCAAGTCGCATGTGCCATAACATAGTTGTTTCTACATTTGCATTCTCTTTAGAGACTATAGCTGCTGATTCAATAATTGTACTATCCTAAAAATAGTATAAGTTATTATTCCTCGTACCTTTTATCACCACAAATGCGCCTAAAATGACTCTGAGAACTCCATCTCGGATAGATATAGCGAAATTTTTTACTTCTAACTCTTCCAAAGAGATGATATTCTTCCTCAAATCCGATACACACTGAACATCTGTCAAAATTCTGGTTGATCCATCATGATTCTTTAAACGGATTGAATATATTCCAGTTGTCTTACAAGAGCTGCTGTTACCCATGAAAATAGCTCCTCCATCAAACTCTTCAAAATTGAAAAACTACTCTTTGTGAGGACACATATGATAGGTGCATTCAGAATCCAAAATTAACTCATCAAAATGAAAAACTGAAGGTAGACCAACCAATACAAAATCTAAGTCATTATCTTCACAGTTGACTACATATGCATCAGAATCAGTCTTGCCCTTATTTTTCTTCTTCAATTTTGGATAATTTTTTTTTTCCAATATCCTTTCTTATGACAAAAGGCACATCTATCTTTATCAAGTCTGCCTCATGATTGGGATCCGCCTCTCTGATTGGATTTACGACTTTGAGATCGGCCTCTAGTAATATATGCCTCAGTTGTATTGTACCAATACTCTTTCTGATCTTTTTTTCTTGATTTCAGAATTATACAATGCATTGTATACTTTATCAAAAGTCACCTTATTTTTACTATGAAGAGAGAGTGATAAGGTGATCATACTAATCAGGAAGAGAGATCAACAATAATAAAACATAATCTTCATTTTCAACAATCTTATCCAAATTTAATAAATCTGCTATTAATTTATTAAAATCAGCAATATGATCATTAATAGATGTACCTGGTTGATACTGAAAACGGAACAATTTCTTTTTCAAATAGAGCCAATTCCTTCTGCTCTTTTTTATAAACTTGTTCTCCAGTTCATTCCACATCTTACTTGCAGACGTCTCTCTCATAAAAAATTACTTATGTTCCCTCGTGAGATAAGATTGAATGGTACCACATGCTTGGCAATTGAATCTTTCTCATTCTTTATTGGTCATCTTCTTTGGCTTCACTTCTTCTAGAGCAATACTAACTCTTTCTGATAAAGAATATCCAAAATCCTCGCACTGCCACATGTCGAAGTTGTTATGGCCATCAAACTTCTCAACTTCGAACTTTGCATTAGTCACAGTAATCTTAGTCGGTGTAGACGTAGAAACTTCTGTCATTTTTCAATAATTTTCCTATGCCAAGGTCAAACCATCAGCTTTGATACCACTTATTGCGGAAAGCAGATATCTTATCCACACAAATAGGCATCCAAAATAGTGCCTAATAGCAGAGAATAAAGAAACTAATGGCAGAGAATAATGAAATTAATGCAAATAAGATTAGATGTAAAATTTAACGAGTTTCGGTAAATATTACATATATCTTCGAGCGCCAACGATCAATCCACTATCACCAAATTTAAAATTACAACAATTTTTGACAAATTGGAAGCTCCTTCAAAAATAGGATAATTTTTTCAAAACCCAAAATTACAACTTAAAAATTTTCAAATTTGAAAACTTCCCCAAAAAAAACCTATTTTTTCAGAACAGTTTTATAAAATAACTAATTATTTTTGAAATACTAAAAAAGAACGACGCAAGGCCCTATTTCTAGGATCTATGGGTAATGTCTCCTTAGCACCCATCCGATGTGGAACTATTAGAGCCATGCCCAAATACAACAAAAACAAAGTCGCGCATAATTTTCTGGGGAGCGGCTTCCCTCCCTGCTATAAGGTGGGTTCACCCTATCTCTAAGATGCAACTAATAATACGTATAGGAAAGCGAGTAAAGTAAGAAAAGAAAATACTAGAGAAACTTCTATCATTAATGTGAGAGAGAGAGAAAAAAAAAAAGAAAGAAAGAAAGAAAGAAAGAAAGAACACAATTAAAAAAATGGAAATTATACAATTAAAAGACACAATGCAGTAATTATTAAGAAATTAGATCAGCTCTATGCAAATTTACATAGTTGTCAATATGTTTCTTTAGTTAGCTTGTAACTGAAACAATAATTCACAACAAAATATATGCACAATTACTGGTAGTATATATATTATTTTGTCGTATGAACTATGAAGTAGCTCTAAACATGCATAATTGTTTATATACTTTATAACCATATATATCTAATCCTTTTGTCTAAACGTATATCTATAATTATTTAATGTTAAGTTCATCTTAATATCTACAATTACTTGTCCTAATATCGAGGTTCCCTCACCGACGATGTCCATGTCGCTAAATTCCACAGCAAGGAGCACCTCTTATCGTGTTTCCACCATGTAGCTCGTGTGATCTCCATCACAGTCGAGTCGAAGCACCAAATGATTGTGACTAACCCGACCATCACTAAGGGCGAGGTCATCATCCTCATGAGACAGGTCCCAAGGTTGAGTGTTAATCAGGTCGTGTCCCCAATGTAGGGGTGAGCATTTGTCTGTTGCAGTTTGATTTTTGCCAATTTTGAAAATATCGAACCGAACCGATTATGAGTGAAAAATGAATTGAACTAATTTGATTTGATTAGGAACTAAATTTTGAACGAAACTTGTTTAAGAATTATTTTTAATTGTTTTAATAAGCATATGTCTTCAAGATATCTAATTGGTGTTAAATTTATTATATAGATATATATATATATATATATATATATATATATATATATATATATATATATATATATATATATATATATATATATATATATATATATATATATATATATATATATATATATATATATATATATTTATATATATATGAGTAAACGAATAATTCACCAGCGGTGGAGTGAGTTCCTTCACTGCCGCTTAGGTGGCCCAATAAAATCATTACATGTGGCACCACTCAAAGGGCAAAGGGCAGTAAAGAGAATTCATTTATTTATTATCTTAAATGACGTCACGTATAATAATTTTATTGGGCTACCTAAGCGGCGGTAAAGAAACTCACTTCACCGCCGTGTATTTCCCGTTTCCTCTCTCTCTCTCTCTCTCTCTCTCTCTATATATATATATATATATATATATATATATATATATATATATATATATATATATATATATATGCGTGAATGCATGCATGCATTTATTTGTGTATGTGTGAGTAAACCAACCAAATTATTTAAATTCAGGCTGGTTTTGTTTATTCAAATTTATTTTGATCGGTTATTTCGGTTTTGTTGGCAGTGAAAATTTCTAAATAAATAGAGTTTTCCACAACAGAACGCGGAGCTAACTCAGTAGCTCCGCATTTGGCTATATTAGCCTCGCGTTTGAGAAAAACGTGGAGCTATTCAATAACTCCGCGTTCTGATTCTTTAGCTCCGCGTTTTGGCGAGATTATCTCCGCGTGAGCAGATAACCAGAATCTCAAATTGATTGAGATTATGATTTGGGCTTATCCAAATACCCAAATTAAGTCCGATCAGAACTCTAAATCAAGAGATTTAAATCAAAACTAAGATATTTGATTGGAATCCTTGATGAGTACAAATTCTATTTAGATAAAAACTCTCATATGATCCTAAAACTATAAATACCCTCTTGGGGAAGCCGTAGGGGTCTTCATTTTTTCGGCATCTGAGATCTTTTTCTGGAGTTTTGGAGAAGTTCAAGTTACGCATAGAGCCTTGAACAAATCAAGACCAGAGAAGATCAGTTCTACAATCGGCCGCCATCTTCAAGAGAAGAGTTCGACGTCAGATCGTCCAAAGGAGCTGCTTGACAGATCCCATCGCCACACAAATCCCACGTTTACATTGTAAAAGAGAGCGATTGAGATATAAAATCCTTTAGTTTTTTCTTTCTTTTTCTTGTTCACTTTCGTTGTAATTTAAGTTAATTCAATGGAAGGAAAGCAAAGAATTTCTGCTGCGAACAAACTGGCGACCACAGTGGGAGAAGTCTCTTTCACCAGAGAAGAGATCGTGGTGCAATCTGACGTCGATAGGATCGGATCCAACGTAGATATGCTCGTCGTTGAAATCGACCAGCAGAAATACGAGGAGTACCTCTCCTCTGAATCAGGTAACCTGGACGAAACACGACAATATCGTCGCATGCGCTCCAATACCCGAATAACGGGTAAAAAGGTATCCACCGATGAACGAGAATCCTTAAAGACCGCGGCCATAAAGCCGGTGTTTGGACAGAAAATCCTAGCAGAGGATGGCCTCTCTACTGCCGAAGAAGGCCTGGGAACTGGATTGACTAGAACCCAACTCCGAAATAGAAATCAGAGAGTAAGGCGAAAAGCCCTCAAAGCCCGCATTGAACGCGAGGCTAATTTCATAGAACGCGAGACTATGGTCCCTCGCAAATTGACTCGCGCTAATCGCGAGATCAATCATTATCGCGTTAAACGCGAAGTTACAAATTGCGAGCGTGTGATTCTCCACGCGAGGCTATTACTGAGCTTAGCAAGAAATGCGAAGCCAGTAAGATTTGCGTTAATCACAATATCTCTGACACTCGCGATAAACGCGAGTATAAAATCTCTTTAAAACCAGCATGTGATTTTCCATGCGAGGCTACTACTGGGCTTAGCGATAAACGCGAAGCCAGTAGCACTTGCGATAAACGCAAGATTTCTTACACTCGCGAGGAACGCGAGGATAAAGATTCATTAAAGCCAGCGTGTGATACTCCGCGAAAGGCTATTACTGGGCTTAGCGGGAAACGCGAAGCCAGTGCAATTTGCGATAAACGCAAGATTTCTTACACTCGCGAGAAACGCGAGGATAAAAATTCCTTACAGCCAGCGTGTAATTCTCCACGCGAGGCTAATACTGAGCTTAGCACGAAACGCGAAGCCAGTAGTACTTGCAAGAAACGCAAGATGCCTCACCTCCGCGTAAATCGCGAAGATGATTGGCAGATTGTCGTTAATCGTAAAAATCACGCTAGATGCGAAGTTGTGACTTGTGTTAATCACAAGAGTAAGCCAGTGTGCAGGAATTTTCTTTCACGCGGGGCTAAGATTCCAGAAGATAAACTTCTGAAGAAACGCCAAGCCAGCGTAAAACGCGAGGCTAGCGTAGCAAAACGCGGAGCTATTCTTCAGGCCCACGACACAAAACACGGAGTTATTTCTCAGCTCCGCGCTCCAAAACGCGAAGCTATTTCTCAGCTCCGCGTAGATCAACTCGAATACAAAATCAGGACTGATCGTCGCATCAATGGACCAGAACTGAACTCCAGTGATTCTAAGAAACTTCAACAGGCGCCTGGACCCTCTAAACAGTTGAATGGGTCCCACGATTCCATGACTAAAGTCACTGACCTCAGGGAGTATCTAACCAAGAAGAGAGGTATAGAACAAGTTCAAGCCGAACCTGTCTGTCATTGCCAGCAACTCATGACGGCGGTATCCGCTGTAATAGATAATTGTTGCTGCAACAATAACAGGGTATCGGTGTTCGACCGGTTAACCAAGTCGGACAAAAACCCTGCTAAGAAAACAAAGGCTACTCCCCGAGCAGAATGGAGAATTGTAACTTCCAACATGGTCGGCAAGGGTAATAAAGTCATTGAAAGAGATGATAACTCAGAGTCAAGTGATGAAGAACCTCATCACTTCACCCGACTAAAATCAGGAGTTGTCCCGCCTCGAAACTATAAGAAACTTGTAAAAGGTTCTTATGACGACGACATCGATAACTCGGCTATAGCTTCACCTCGTTCCTCTGCATCATCTCGGTTACAAAAATCAGCATCACATATAGCGAATAAATCTGACGACATCGACCAGAGACTTGAAGCCCAAGAGAAGATGATTCGGGAGCAACAAAAGACAATTGAAGATCTTAAAATGATGCTCTCAAAAGTGGTCGAGAATACCCAAAAAATCGTCGAGGATAACGTTAAAAAGGGAAAAGAAACCTCGTTCAATAAACTGAACGAGGAAGAAAAAGAAGAAAAAGCCCACTCAACACATGAGGACGAGAACAGGTATTCTTTTCATGATCCACATGGAGAGAAAATAGAGAAGTTACAAAATCAACTTGAAGCACTAATGCACAAAAAGGAGTTGAAAGAATCAGGGGTATCAAGACCATATCCACCTGAATGGGATTTGACACCACACCCGGAGAAAAACAAACCGCTCAAATTAGAGCCATATGACGGGAAAGGATCTCCCAGTCAACACATTTATTACTTCTTGTCCCAAGCAGGACATTTGATGGGCAATGACCCGGTTATGACCAAGATATTCGTAAGTATTTTGCGAGGGCCTGCCTTTACTTGGTTTATGCAGCTGCCCCCAGGTACTATTAATACCTGGATTGATGTTGAGAGACTATTTCTCGTACGTTTCTTTAAAAATGATACCGAAATTATGATTCATTCCCTCCTTGCAACTAAATAAGGGGAACAAGAAAAAGTAAAAGACTTCATAGAAAGGTTCAGGGAGAATTCCGTGCATTGTAAACATGGAATGGTCCAGGAAACTCTAGTTGAGACATGTCGGCATAATCTTAAGACTAACGTGCTCTTAAAAATGGGAGTCGTAGAGTCTAAAACGTGGAGAGATTTGCTCAAGTAAAAAGAGCAAGCCGAGAACTTGATCCGTCGAGTTGAAGAGTCTCGTGGGTCAAGAAACACAGGGAATAATAGGCCGTACACCCAAAATAATAATAATAAAAATAAGAGAAAAGCGGTGATGGCATCAGAAGTCACTTCGAAGCCCCAAAATCAGAAGGGCACGAGACAAAATAGGCCTCAGCAAGAGAGGACCTATACCTTTAAGGCGGAACAGACGCCTACACTCTTCCACCTGCTTCTCAGAAAAGGAATGTTGAAACTTCCGGAGAATAGAAAATCGGAGGACGCTGGTAAAACCAACGACCCCAACTATTGCCTATACCACCGGAATGTTGGACACCCTACTAGAGATTGTTACCCTCTAAAGAACAGAATTCAAGCACTGATAGAAGCTGGAGTTCTGACGCTAAAAGAGGAACAAAAAAAGGTCACTGCCAACATGACAACCCTAGTAGTTGGAACCCATGAGTTCCCCGCAGGGGTGACCCTAATACCAAAGGGAAAGCTGGTTACGAAAAACCATGACCCGCACAATAAGGCTTAAGAAGGACTTGTCCCCATAACAACTCAAAAGGGGGAAATCATGTGGGTCCACCCTGATTTACTACAGGATGAACAGTGGACTACCACAGGAGATCAGAAGAAAAAGCGGAGTAGCAATACTATTTTCGCGAAAATAAAAGATGAATACATAATTGCAGGGGCATTAACAGACTCTGAAGAGGAGCCCGAAACTATGACCACTCATCAGGATGGGGCAGGCCCTTCCGACACTCGATCTGGAAATACATATCTCAAGAACTATACCAGAGTAGACCCGAAAGATATATATACGAAACTCGCGAAACCTGCAAAACAAAAAAAACTTCGCTTCCAGAAAAATCCTGGAAAAGATGAAGGAGTCAAAGACGCTACCTTCAAATTTGATATAATAGCTCAGTTGGCAAATATTCCAGCTCGAGTCACGCTTTACGAGTTGTTACGGTTGTCGAAATCAACTCGCGAGGTATTGGCAGACTCTGAGTCATTCCTAGCTCAGATTGTCGAGCCGGCCGACGAAGAACAGGACTCTTGCCCCCGCTGTCATCAAGTGAGGAGGCAGGTCCCACAAATTATCTTCTCTCCAGAAGACATGTAGGTAAGAAATATAAAGCACAACAGGCCTTTATATTTCACTGGGTATGTCGGATCCACGAAAATGGATCGCATCCAGATTGATCCAGGATCTGCGGTAAGCGTCAATCCCAGAAGGTTGATGCAGCTATTAGGAATTTCTCCCCATCGCCTGACGCCAACCAATACTACAATATATGGGTTCAATTCCAATGATAGCTATCCCCTTGGAAAGATCCGACTCCGGTGTCAAATCGGGGATTTGAGGACGTAGATCACATGCTACGTCATCGACGCAGACACTTCCTATAACATCTTACTGGGCGGCCTTAGATCCACGCCTATATGATAGTCTCATCGACTCTCCACAAGTGTATGAAATACTGTGATGAATAAGGAGAATTCCGGACACTAGTTGCAGATAGGCAACCATTTAAAAGGCTGGAGAACTACTTCACGGATGCTTTACTCTACAAGTCAGCCCATGAAGTCTCCGACAACAACCTCAACAAAACTCAAAAGTTTGACGAGAGCGGCAACGAGGCGAATATGGAGTATGAGCCTCCCGAAGAGAACAATGGGGGTGATTATGAAATCAATCCTCACATAGATTTTAATTTGAATTTTGATAATAATGTAGCTGATGTAATAGAGGATGAGTGGATTATCAATGAAAACATAAAGTTAGTCTACGAGCCTGCTGTAACTACTGAATCTGAACCTTCTTGTACTTCCACCGAAGTGGATGGCCTATCCGAACTTGAAGTTCTGGCGGCATACCATTTGCTCCTCAGGTCATCCCTCCTCTCTCAATCAAAAATAACTAAGGGACAAGATCACTTCTTTGAGGTGTCTCCTCGACAGGGGTCCCAAAAGCCGATCATGTTCGGCAAAGTAATTACGTCACCTCGACAAAAAAAAACAAAGCAGTGAAAGTGATGAACAAACATCACCTCAATTTCACTTATATGAACAGAAATCCCGGTAAATGATGGAGAAGATGGGTTATAATTTTACCCAGAAACCGGAGTTAAACTTTGAAAAAGGGCGACGAAATCTCATACCCTCATTTAGACCTAGAGGAAAGAGCCCAGACTATTATCAAAAGACTCGCAGGGGGTTGGACTATGTATCTACTCCTCCCTCACCACCATGCCAATATGAGGAAAGATCTTCGTCCGATGAGGATTTAAACCCGATTGATCAGGACTCGGATCTAAGTACTGGCGCTTGGTTTCAATCTTTTACAGCCAATATGGTTTCAGCCGCACCAGAAAGCGACGAGGAACCAATTGATATTCAAGATGATTCCTGGGCTAAGCATATTGACACTCTCTGGGATGTCTGCTTTGAACAACGTGACCCGCCTACAGAAGATAAGCTAATACAGGTCAACATGGGAACGGATGAAAATCCGAAGCCCATCTTCGTAAGCAACACGCTAACTCCCTTGGAAAAGGAGAAACTTATATCTCTTATCAAAGAGTATATAGACATGTTCGCATGGAGCTACGAAGACATGCCCGGACTTGGCCCTCAAATTGCCACGCACCGGTTAAATATTAAAGAAAACGCCAAACCAGTTAAATAACAGAAAAGGCGTTTTCGACCGGAATTGATGGAGGCAATAGTTACCGAGGTCAACAAGCTTATAAAATCCGGATTCATCCGTGAAAAGCAACATCCTGATTGGGTGGCTAATATAGTGCCGGTTCGTAAGAAGAATGGTAAAATCCGGATATGCATCGATTTTCGAGATCTGAACGCTGCATATCCTAAGGATGAATTTCCACTCCCCATCACCGATGTGATGATTGATAATACTTGCGGTTATGAGAAGATGTCCTTTATGGATGGCTTCTCAGGCTATAACCAGATTAAAATGCACCCAGATGATGAAAAGCACACGGCTTTCAGAACGCCGCTGGGGGTATACTGTTATACGGTGATGCCTTTCGGATTGAAGAATGCCGGTGCCACCTACCAACGAGCGATGAGCGTCATATTCAAAGAACACCTGCGCAAAACGGTAGAGTGTTATGTGGATGACTTAGCGGTCAAAAGTAAGAACAAAAAAGATCATCTTCATGATTTAAAAACGGTCTTCGATCTTATGCGAAAAATCACTTGAAGATGAACCCTGCCAAGTCTTTCATGGGGGTGCGTAGTGGAAAGTTCCTTGGGTTTATAATCACTTCAGAAGGAATTTTCCTTGATCCTGAGAAAGTAAAAGCAATCAACGAGATGCCGCCCCCCCCTCCCCGGGCAATCTTAAAGAGTTAAGGGGGTTACAAGGAAAGCTTGCCTATATCCGGCGCTTTATTTCTAACCTATCTGGACGATACCAGTCGTTCTCCAGACTCATGAAAAAGAGAGTTTCTTTCATATGGGATGAGACATGTCAACAGGCATTTGACGATCTCAAAGAATATCTCACTAAACCTCATGTTCTTATGGCACCGGTCCCTGAACAGCCATTCCTTATATATAAGGGCTATGGATGACGCTTTAGGAGCGTTACTTGCTCAATATAATGAGCATGGCCATGAACATGCTCTTTATTACTTAAACAGGATAATGATCGGAGCCGAGCGTCGGTATACCCCGATCGAAAAAAAATGTTTAGCCCTAGTGTTCACTGTTCAGAAAATGCGACACTATCTTTCAGGGCGGCAAACGATACATATCATCTCACGGGTTAATCCTTTGAAAATTATGATGACTAAAGCAGGATCCTTAAACGGCCGATTGGTTAAATGGGCATTATTTCTATCGCCATATGATATACACTTTGTCCCTCAAAAAGCTATGAAGGGACAGGCGATCGCCGATTTCCTAGCAGATCATCCAATCTGGTCCAATTCCAAAACAGACGTCAGAGGTCAAAACAGTTAGCAAAGAACAACCATGGCAAATGTTCTTTGATAGTGCTGCCAGAAAATCTGTTGCTGGAGTGGGGGTTGTGCTAATATCCCCACATAAACATATATTGCCTAACGGTTACTCATTAATAGAACCATGCACGAATAATATGGCGGAATACAACGCGCTCATTATCGGCTTAAAAATGGCTCTGCAACTGGAGGTGAACTATCTAGAGGCATATGAAGACTCTAAGCTCATCGTCAACCAGATGACGGGTGAGTATGAAGTCAGACATGAAGCTCCCATCCCCTATCATCAGCTAGCCATTGAGCTAGCAGGATATTTTGAACAATTTTATATATATCATATATCTCGGAATGAGAACGTCTATGCAGATGCTCTTGCTGCGTTAGCTGCAACATTGGCGATCCCGCCAGGTGAAGCTAAAAGCATCACTATTGGTAGCAGAGAACTCCTCCACCCAGATACGGTATCCCAAACCAAAGAGGTGTGCCGGACAGGTTTAATACTGGAACTCCGAGATTGGCGATTTTCATTTATAGATTACGCCCTATATGGGATACTAGCAGAGGATTCAAAGGAAGCCGCCTCGATAAAGAGGAAGGCCCCGAGATTCTACTTTGATCGTACACTTCAAATTTTATACAGAAAGTCAAATGATGGTCTGCTACTACACTGCATATCAAAAGCAGAAGCAGATGAAGTGCTGAAGGAAACACATGATGGAGTGTGTGGAGCTCATCAGCCCGGTCCAAAACTCGGAGACCATATAAGAAGGCTGGGATACTACTGGCCGAAGATGATTACAGAGGCAATGACATACGCTAAACGGTGTCATGCATGCAAAGTACATGCCAATTTTATTCATCAACCCCCAGAATACTTGTACAATACCGTTGCTAGTTGGCCATTTGAGGCATGGGGAATGAATATTGTGGGGCCAATAACTCCCCCGTCGTCCAGAGGACATCGGTTTATTCTTGCAATAACCGATTATTTTTCAAGATGGGCCGAAGCCGTGCCCATGAGAGAGGTGAAAACGACAGATGTGATTAACTTCATCAAGCATATGTCATTTACCGTTTTGGCGTCCCCCGAAGGATCATTCATGATAATGGACCGCAATTCATCAGCCAGGAATTCTCAAGATTCTGTGATAAGTTCAGAATCAAATATATTGCTTCAACGCCATATAACCCCGCGGCAAATAGGTTAGCCGAAGCTTTCAACAAGACAATCACTAAACTCCTTCGGAAGTTTGTCTCTTCCAACAAAAGGGACTGGGATGAAAAGCTGGGAGAATGTTTGTGGGCTTATCGCACCACCATTCGCACTCCAACAAAAACTACCCCGTTCTCTTTGGTTTACGGAAGTGAGACCGTCTTACTTCTTGAAATCCAGATACCATTATTAAAAGTGGCCTTAGCCACAAAGATGACGACAGAAGAGCACCATCAACAAAGATTGCAAGAACTAGAGGTGTTAGATGAAAAACGTCTCAGGGCTCAGCAACAAATTGAGTTGTATCAAGCCCGAATCTCGCAAACGTTCAATAAGAACGTTAAACCAAGGACCTTTAAATAAGGAGACTTGGTCCTGGCTATTAAAAGGCCAATGATTCTAACCACAAGACTAAGGGTAAATTTGAACCCAAGTGAGAAGGACCGTTTGTTGTGGAGACGGTATACTCTAGTGGAGCCTATCGCTTAGTGAATCAGAACGGCGATAGAATGATGATGCCGATCAACGGCAAATTTTTGAAAAAATACTATGCTTAAAATAAACCAGAATGATGACAGAGTAACTGTTATATCTGGTTCAGATCACTAGGAGTATAACTATCCACAACCTCCACTTGTTCAAGTTACGCAGATGAGCACTTGAACTTCTTGCTTAAAACTAGGCATGCGCAATTAGGCGCCTCTGCCGAAATCTGATGATCCTGACCCGATCATCTTGGTATGTGCAGTTCAAGTTACACATGAGAGCCTTGAACCGCCTCCACTTGTTCAAGTTACGCAGATGAGCACTTGAACTTCTTGCTTAAAACTAGGCATGCGCAATTAGGCGCCTCTGCCAAAATCTGATGATCCTGACCCGATCATCTTAGTATGTGCAGTTCAAGTTACGCATGAGAGCCTTGAACCGCCTCCAATCAAACACTAAGGCATGTGCAAATAGGCACCTCTGCCGAAGTCTGGTGATCCTGACCCGATCACCTGGGTATTAGCAGTCTAAGTTACGCAGATGAGCCTTGGACTTTTTACCTAAACAACTAAATCATTTTGATGACAAGTTATCTGTTGTGCAAACAAATTTTGTAGCCAACAGGTAAAAGAATCAAAAGATTACCTTTATTCGAAAGAGAATGAAGTCACAAAGAAACAGTAAAGTTCTCTCTTCTATTACAAGTTTTTATTACAAAAAGAATAAAGGAATAGAAAGAAGAAAGTTATGGATCTCCTAGAAACCTCAATTTATTTGTCGTCTCATCAATCACTCGACGATGAGTTTCCTCCACGGAGTATTGGGCCTGCCGGCGTAAATCATCGTCGTTTATTGCCAGTTGCTGGGCCAACTGCTGACGAGATTCTTCAATAGCACGGCTCCTCACTATGCCTTCTTGTTCGAGCTGTCCTTATTGGAGAATCAGCTCTTCCCGTTTCTTAATGGATTCCCCTAACTGAGACTCGCTGGCTTCCAGAATAGCTCGAGCCTTAACAATAGTCTCTCTAGCCCTAAGGATGGCGGCCTGACTCCCCTCAATCTCGAAGTCCACTATCTCTAATCCCCTGAGGATCGATTCCTGGCTAGCTCGTAGTTCTGCCAACTCCCGAGACCAGACTTCCTCTTGGCGCCTCAGTTCCTCTTGACGAACCACCAACTCTGCCCGAAGACGCACCGATTCGATCTCAGTGATCGCTTCTACATCCGCTTGGCGAACTGTGTTTAAGCATATTCACCTGATCTTCCAGAACTTCAAGGCGGGCCCGGTAGGGAGCTGCTCGGTTACGTCCCCCAATCCTTTCAATATTATCCAGATAGCTGGACAATATTGGACGTCCAAGATTAAAGAAATCTCTTCCGTCTAGGATCATTCCGATACACCTCCTTAGTACCCGCAAAAAGTCATTTACACTGTGGTTGAAGAATTCTTTGAGAGGGTCCACAGTGTCTGTGTTTAAAGCAGACAGCGCTAAGGAAGATATCGCTGGGGGGGAGTAGCGTCCGTTGGGGTCGAGGAAGAAGAAGCCCGTCCCTATATCAGATTCATGACATGAGGGGCCAGTAAATCCAATATGGACTTGGCAGAACTAGAAACCCGAGGAGGAGTATCACTGGTACAGATCATTCGAGTAGCACCATCAGCAGGAGTAGACGATGAAGTGTTTTCACCCGAAACTCCCCTATGGCAGAAGTGGCTTCGAATGAGAACTTCAAATTTTCTTCATCTCCCGCTGGCGGAGGACTTGGGGCTGGAGGAGTCACCAACATCACAACAGCCATAATGGTGGATACTGCTGGCTGAGGAGCAGAGGGCACACCAACAACCACCGGAAAAGTTTCTTCGGAGCAGACCCCGGGTGTTGGAGATGGCAGACTTGGAGATGGGGTAGCCTCTCTTGCTGCGGCCATAATGACAACCTCCGTTCTATCATTACTCCCTAATTCATTAATGAGAGGAATCGATGAAGGAACCAAGCTTGGGGCCGGCGTGAAATAGTCTGCGTCAAACTCGTTCGCAGAACTGCCAAGTCCTCCCACCGAACCAGTGGTGCCCGAGTAATCCACCAAATCCTCAGACTCTCCCATGGTAGTCGAATGCATTGACGAATGAGGTTGACTACCTACATCTCAGAGAAGCAAGCAAAAAGTGTTACACAAGATATAGAAACAGAAGATAAAAATATAAAACCTGAGAGGACCATACCAGAAGACACAAGTCCAGTGGTTGGACTTGAAGGAGGAGCTGTTGCTGTTTCCAGAAGTACACCCGTTTCGCTATCCAGAGGTTGCGTCGCGGTGTGTTCGACGAATTCTGCGGTTAGGGGAGTCGGGACCTCAGTATCACCCGAGACTTCAACAAGTCTGCTCTCCTCTGGTGGAATTGTTGGCAGGGTCGAAGCCAGCAAGTCCAAAGCAAATTTGACCGCCGCCTCTTGAGGGACTACTAATGACTCTGGGGCCAATTTCTTCTTCTTCTGGACAGGCCCCTCTTTCGGGGCCCCGCGGCGTTTTACGGTCGGACTCGGGGGACAGGGAACCAAGTCTTGAGGAGTACCGCCAGCATCAGCGTCATCCTCATCACCATCATTATCATCATCATCAGAGTCGTCAACATCTGATGGATCGACCGTTGAACCAAGAAATTCGTCCATTCTTTTCACCCTTATTCTTTTAGCCCCCTTGCGGCTGAAATAAAAGGCCTCTATTTCCTTACAACAACTCCGGTTGATGGAAAAGTTAGGCACGTCAGCATTTGCGACACTATACCACGTGCAGAAGTTAAGAGTCATGGCTAACTCTGGCGACTTCTGAGGCAGGAGGAATTCAGCTCCGGTTCCACCAGCTACAAAGCGGAACCAACCGCGGGCGCCCTCATACAAATTCCCTTCATAAGCCAGATTCTTATTCGAGTTACCCACATAAAGTTGGAAATATCCAAACTGGCGAGCGAAGCGGCTCAGGGTGTACGGTTCAATATGACACTTGGTGTCTTGACGATACACCAAGTGCCCGGATCGGATATTAAGGAGCCACCAGAACGCTCCTGAAGATAAGACGGTAAAATTGTCCGCTCCCAAAATATCCTTGAACTTCGACCCGTATTCCCCACCAGGAAAATCTGGGAAACATCAGAAGATCTCGTAATTTTGATGATGGCGGAGCGTCTTCCGGATTTGCGACATATAATGACTTTTCTGTGTAGAGCGTTCATATAGCTCCACAAGGAAAGGCTTGTCAGCAGAAGGGTGTTCGGCCGCACTCATTAAAGAGGGACAGTGCATGACGAGCCACGCCATCAGGTAAGTGTAAGGCATCTCCACCCTGGGGTTTGGAGCCTTCGCCTTGGCAGTCTCCTTTGACTTGCCTTTTCCTTGCCATTTTCCCTTGTTGACAGAAATAAAACCATTACAGAGCGCTCGTAGTCCCCTCTGTAGGTTGCACACCATCGCGGGAAGAAGTCCGAAGAGTCGGCCGTATGCAAGAAGAACTGCGGGATATACCACGTTCATTGCAATTGCCTCCTTCGGTAAAGACGGCACGACGCATCTCTTTAACTATAGCATCAAGAACCCAGCAATGAGACCTCTGTTAGATATTGGGAACTGAGCTTGGTAGTGGAAACTCTTGAAGACAGTGCCAGGGTTGAATCCGCCTTCGTTGGATTCAGCTGTATAAAATATAACACGAGTCTTAGCAATACCGCAATCGATCTCCTTGACATCAACAGGGGCATAGCCATGAACTATTGCCGAACTATATTTGAAGTTTAAGTTGGCAAAAAGGTAATCGGCCCATTTCTTGTGACCAATACCCTGATTACGCACACCTGCCATGTCAGCACAGATGCGGTAATGACACATCATCTCCCAGTAAGTGGTGTAGATGCGCTCGTCCCACACCTTCAGCATATTCAGCTCTTCGGTGGTGGGGATATACTCTTCATACGGGACTTCGCCCATTGACAACCCGGACACTTCAAACATCTCGTGGAGAGCAAGTTCCAGCTCTCACTGGTGTAAAGAAAGTGTCAGTCTCAGGGTTGTACATCTCCAGGAGACCGAAAAAGTGATAGACACTCTGAGGAATCCCGATTGAACGTTTCTGATAGTTTTGTATAAGCCAATTTCTCTCAGAATTGGTTCATGGGAATCTAGCATATATTGGACAAGGCGGGCCCACCACATGTTGCCAGAAGAGTAGACCCAACCAGGCATCCTAAAATCATTAACTGGGTATTGGCCTCCTTGCGCCATGAACTCGCTTAGGAAAGTTCGTGCGCAAATTGGGACCTCTCCTACTGGGTGCTCTTTGGTGATTCTTCCAGAAAGCAACCCAGTGATACATCTTGTGAGACCATCTTGGTAAGCCCCGTGTGTGCCCAATTTGCTCGTAGGGACACAATCGTATTCCTGGCTCAGCCGCCACTCCAATTCACGGTGCATGGCTAGCCTTTGAAGATAGACTAGAGAGTAGCTACGCTCTATGCTGGGCAGAAACATTAGCAAATCACCAGATTGATAAAGCCACATACACTCCTCTTCAAAGAGGATCTGGTCTGATTGCCCCATTGCATCTCCAAAAAGGAACGCTGGTTTCTCCAACACTTCCCGGTTCATAGCTTCAAAGGGAGCATCCGTTATGATTTCCCGTGCGGTAGCAGGGCTGTATATGATCAGCTTTTCCCTGCGCTTTCTCAAACCAGGCTTGTAGGCAGCAAGAACAGTGGTGAAGCGAAACTGGGTGACTGAGTCTGCACCCCCGCCAAGGCCGAAGTGATGTCCTTGGGAGAGTGCATCCACTGAGTAGCCAACTGCAAGAAGAGAATCAAAGAATCAGAAAAAGATTCTTACAAAATCAGGAAAATTGTCTAAATATGAAATCGCGGAGCTAAAGATAACTCCGCGCGAAGTTAGCCTCGTGTTTTGACAAAACGCGAGGCTGATAAAATAACTTCGCGTTTGAATAATAAACGCAAAGCTAAGTTGATAACTCTGCGAGAATAAACGCAAAGCTAAGTTGATAACTCCGCGAGAACAAACGCGAAGCTAAATTGTAACCTCGCGTAAAGAACGCGACAGACAGAAAAAATAACTTCGCGTTTAAAAAAGCGGAGATAACGCGATAGTTTCGCGTGGAAGAAGATCAGAGATCTTTTCCTTTTTCTCCAAGCCATTTGGCCGGAGTACGGCGATCTCGCCGGTAAAAGAGATGTTTTGCCGGTTAAAATCAAACCAAATCACTCCTAAAAAAGTTCTAAAAATCCAAGAGGTGAAGAATCTTACCGCCGATAGGTGAGGCGTGGACTGGTTCGCTGCTGCGGCCACTTCCACGGCCGCTGCCGCCACTGCTGATGCCAGTCGCTGACGGCGAGGCTGCGCGTGAAGAAGCACGGTCTTGGGTGCCATTGCTTGCGAAATCTTGAAGGAAATCGACGGAAATCGGGTCGAAAAATCGCTCGGTCGCTTGAGTCGCCTGGATCGCCGGAGTTCTGGAACTCTAATCTCTTGAAAATCTTTCGAATGAAGTAAGGAAGAAAAAGAAGAGACTCCATTTAAATGACAAAAAACCGCCTCTTGGTATTCGGCGCGAGAATCAGAGCAATTACTAATCAGTGGCTCCCCAAAACGCGAGGCTATTAGCTTCGCGTGGTGATGAGAAACGCGAAGCTATTAGCTCCGCGCAACTATGCAAAATGCGAAAATAACTTGGTAGTTTAGCTACGTGTTTCTATGAGAAGCTTGGACTTGGCATGTGCAATTAAGTGCATCTGTCTAAGTTAAATGATCCTTATCCGATCATTTCAAATACTAACAGTCTAAGTTACGCAAATGAGCCTTGGATTGTTTTACCGAAACTATGAACCATCTATTTGTTGAGCAAGAAAAATTCTTGAAGCCAACAAATAAAGAGAAAAAGAATTATCTTTATTCATGAAGCAAAAGGTTACAGAAGAAGAGAGAGTTATAGCTCTCCCAAAAAAGCTTCAACATATTCATCGACTCATCAATAACCCGACAACGAGTCTCCTCCATGGAGTCTTGAAATTTCCTGGTTCACATGCAAAAGATCTTCTCTGCAAATGTCAACTATGATCTGTTTAAAAGTTCTTAGTGGATCATCTGAAGATACTACTACAAGAATCCTGATGAAGATGCACAAGTTGAATTCGACATGCTACAGGCCCTAGATGATCATCTCTATCGCTTTGGAAAGCGACAAAGATTGTCATCTAACAGAAATGGTCCTCAAGAAAACTTAATGAGCTGCCGCAGAGTTCTTGTAACTCCTTCAAGAGTTTATCTTTTGGAGCCAGAGCTTGAAACCTGCAACTATGTTGTAAAGTATATGCTTCTGGCTTCCTTAGAGTTACTTTTGCTGACGAAGATCGGAAGAGCCACATGCACTCCTCTTCAAAAAGGATCTGGTCCAAGTACTTCACTGCAAAAGAAGAATCAAAAGTTAGAAAAAGTTTTACAAAACTCGAAAAATCTTCTAAGTATAAAAACGCGGAGCTAAAAATAACTCCGCGCGCAGTTGAGAAGATGGCCTCGCGTTTCACTCGCGAAACTAAAACTCATAGCCTCGCGTTGAAACGCGACTGCTAGTCAAAATAGCCTCGCGTTAAAACGCGACTGCTAGTTAAAATAGCCCCGTGTTTCAAACGCGAGGATGAAGCGATAACTTCGCGTAAGAAGAAGACCAGAGTTCTTCTCCGTCTTCTCCTTTCTTCCCAAGCCTTACGGCCAGAGAACGGCGATCTCGCCGGTTCAAAAATGGTTGGTCGGTTAAAACCGAGCCAAAACACTTAAAAATTGTTCTAAGGAGTCCAAAAGTTGAGATTTTTACCTCCAATGGGAGCGGTATGAACTGGTTTGCCGCTGTGTCCGCTCTCTCGGTCGCTGCCGCCGCTGCTAACGACGGCCGCAGATGGTGAGGAGGCGCGCGATGCCGTACTCTTCCTAGATGACATCCTAATGATGAAAATCTATGGAAAATTGAAGGAAGTCCGATCGAAGATCGCTCATTTCACATGAGTCGCTCGGCACCTGAACTCTAGATTCCTGGATTCTTCGAATGAAGTAAGGAAAAAGAGTTAAAGACTCTATTTAAAAGAGAGAACCCGCCTCTTGGTATTCGGCGCAAGGTTCGGAGTAATTACTGAGCAATTACTAAGTAATTACCGAGTAGTTAATAAGCAATTACTCACTGAAAAGCGAAGCTATTTAGCTCCGCGCAAGTGAACAAAACGTGAGAAAAACTTAGTATTTTAACTCCACGTTTTCTGTTTGAAGATCCAAAGTATTTCAAAATTTGCTAAGTTCTAAGCCATTTTGAAAACTTTGGAGGGGGTTCTGTTGGCAGTGAAAATTTCTAAGTAAATAGAGTTTTCCACAACAGAACGCAGAGCTAACTCAGTAGCTCCGTGTTTGGCTATATTAGCCTCGCGTTTGAGAAAAACGCGGAGCTATTCAATAACTCCGCGTTCTGGTTCTTTAGCTCCGCGTTTTGGCGAGATTATCTCCGCGTGAGCAGATAACCAGAATCTCAAATTGATTGAGATTATGATTTGGGCTTATCCAAATACGCAAATTAAGTCCGATCAGAACTCTGAATCAAGAACTTTAAATCAAAATTAAGATATTTGATTGGAATCCTTGATAGAAACTCTCATATGATCGTAAGGCTATAAATACCCTCTTGGGGAAGCCCTAGGGGTCTTCTTTTTTTCAGCATCTGAGATCTTTTTCTGGAGTTTTGGAGAAGTTCAAGTTACGCATAGAGCCTTGAACGAATCAAGACCAGAGAAGATCAGTTCTACAGTCGGCCGCCATCTTCAAGAGAAGAGTTCGACGTCAGATCGTCCAAAGGAGCTGTTTGACAGATCCCATTGCCACACAGATCCCACGTTTACATTGTAAAAGAGAGCGATTGAGATATAAAATCCTCTCGTTTATTCTTTCTTTTTCTTATTCACTTTCGTTGTAATTTAACTTAATTCAATGGAAGGAAAGCAAATAATTTATGCTGCGAACAGGTTTTAAACGTGTATTTTAGGTCATTCTACTAGGACTTAGCTCCGGTAGATCATCTGGTTCTACCAAGTTAGTTTGTGTCAACTTACTCGCAACATGGTGGGTATAGTTATATC
The DNA here is from genome assembly GCA_036321105.1 of Dracaena cambodiana. NCBI lineage: Eukaryota > Viridiplantae > Streptophyta > Magnoliopsida > Asparagales > Asparagaceae > Dracaena > Dracaena cambodiana. The sequence continues at coordinate 22,323,031 of JAYEPQ010000008.1, read as the reverse complement.
TTTCTATGTCCACTGAACCTTCTTCTCTATTCATGCATCAACAGAAGTTTTTAACTTCTTCTACAACATCAAGTCGTGTAAGGACCATAGTTCTTGGGTGAAAGGTTGCTGGGCAATTGCAAAGAGGAAACTATTCATCATCGTGTGCCTCTCGAGTAGCACGTCACGGAGTGGGAAGTTCATATTTGTTCGAATTCATGACATTATAAGGTTGGACAAAAACCGCAGTCTGCTCTCGCATTCGCCGAAGGAACTTGGGCGACTCGCCGACCTGCGACCAAGTGCAGCTAACTTGGGTGAGGCAATCATACGAGTTGCCCGCATGCTGGCGAAACTATATCAAGGAGTCTTCAATCACCGCCGACAACAGCAATGTTAAGGGTGGAAGTGCTAAAATTGGGAGGCAATCTTTTTTCACAGTGCCTGATGCTTTGAACGTCCATTTTTTTTTTTCAAAGTACGAACAAATTCACAACATGTTGTCTAAAGTCAAAGCTATCGCTTTCACCAAGAAAGCGCACAAAGACGCAAGAAAAAGTCCAAGGCAAAACCAAGGGCGAAGGCGATTGAGGGGCCTTCTTCCAACAAGGAGGCTAGGGCGGCTGACCCTCGCGACCGAAGAAAAGAAGACCACTTCCAGCACCACCTATCTGCTACTGCTCGAAGATTAGACCTAGCATCGTCCACCCTTCCACACAAACTTGACCAGCTTGATTGCAGCGAAGGAAAAGTTGGAGGAGAGGGACACCCAAGCCGAGAAGATCAAGCACCTCAAGGGCTTGGTTCCCAAAGAAGAGAAGGAAGCTGGGGAAGCCCAACGATTAAACACTAAAATTGTATATTTTATACTTTATTTATATCTCTTTTATCCGGTTTAAATACTAAATTATGAGATATAATGAGTCAATTTGAATTTAATGAAATTAACTGTTTACTATGATAAAAAAGGTAATTATTACATAATTTTATATTTCTCGATAAATGTTCATATTTTATATAAATTATGGTTTAGATATGAGAACAAAAGAAGCTCACAAAGTCAAAATATTGACGATCGAATGGAGCAAAATTGAACTCAATTGAGTTTGTGCAGCAGCTACAACTTCAAGACCAGATTTTATATAGATATGATCCGAATTGGAAATATTTATGTTGGAAGTGTTGGTGAAATTTTTCGAGAAAAAGAAATAAAAGAAGTACTTATAATATTATCAAAAAATTGGCTGGCATGTGAATCATCTGTTATAAAAATATCTGTATCTTGGAACCAAGATAAGCTAAAACACGACCCTCACATAGTCGCGTTTTATCTCTCAAGTCACCCAAAATGCGAATCTTCATTCAGAGAGACCCGCAAATTATGCTGACAAAAGTGATCCCACAAGGTCGCGTTTGGCCTAAAATTTGGAAGGATAATCTATATGGACTCTGAATTGCATTAAAACGTAGATCTAATTTGCGACTCAAACGGAAAATTGCGTCATGGCTCACAAAGGCCATACTTTGACATAAACGTAGGTCCAGCTAAAAAGCTAAAACGCGAATCATCAATTAAATAGAAATCCACGATTTTAGCTATCTTCTTAGCTCATGACTAGTAATTAACGCGAACACTAGAGAGTCGAGTTTTCATTCTAAACTATTAAAAGATAAAAACTATCCTCATTTGCACTCAAATGCGGGTCTAATCAAGCAAAACATGTTGCTGGAAGCTAAAATACGGATCATCTACTATAAGAAAATACACGTCTGACTTTTCTGAACTCATAATTAGAGCTAAGTACAACCAATACGCAAATCCCAGAGGGTCGCATTTTTTTACTTTAGAACCTCGAGAGGTGAAAATCACCTTCAGTGATACTCAAACGCAGACCTGAGCATGCCACACGAACTACCAGAAGCCAAAACACGGACCTGAAGGCTGAGATCCGCATTTTAGTTACAAATCTAAATAATTAAAGACGTCGGTTATAAATCCTGAAGATTTAACACAAATCTAATGGATTAAAAAAAATAGAGAACTAATGCTCAATCAAGGAGGTCATTAATTGGACCATTACACCAATTCAAAAATCTCCAAGATCTCTATAAATAGTCAAAGACTGGGCTAGAAAAGGGGTGGGTAACATACACCAGAGATTTGATTATCGAGTGAATCATCTCCATTTGAGCACTTGTGCTGAATCTAAATCTCTTGAATCTAAGAGCTTTACGAAAACTGCCCACTAAAGAACTTGTCCGAAGTGTCAATAGAGAGCAGGATCGTCCTCTACAGCTAGTACAGAAACCTATTTTAAACAAAGAGGGAACTAAATTTTCCTCATCTTCTGTAAATGGTAACCAATCATAATTGTAATCTTTTATTGAGATTTTTAAATAAGAATTTCAATTTTATGGCAAACAGAAGATTGGCGATTCCGTTGGGATATCTATCATCTCCGATGATACTGCTGTAGCCCAATCCGACAAAGTCTCAATTGGCACCATGATCAAGTCACTCGTCATCGAGTTCGACCAGTAGAAATACAAGTAATTCCTCTCCTCTGGCTCCATAATTGTAATCTTTTTATTGAAAAGTTATCAATAAAAGAAATTCAATTTTCATGGCGAACAGAATATTGGCGACTCCGCTGGGGTTACCTATCATCTCCGATGATGCAGTTGTAGCCCAATCCGACAAACTCCCAGTTAGCACCATAGTCTAGTCACTCGTCATCGAGTTTAACCAAGAGAAATACGAAGAATTTCTCTCCTCTGGCTCCATGAACCCAAGATCCTTGGAAAATTGTCGCAAGGTCTCAAATAACATAGCCTCTAATGAGCCTCCCAAGATGATGGTCCTGCCAAAAGACTCCCAAGACCAGTCCCGTCTCAAAGGAGAAGTGTCTTCTTCTTTAGCACAAGGCTCCGGGTCTACCTTGCTCAAGACCCACATTAGTTGCAAGAGAACGGGTCAGGATCCTTGCAATAACAAAGAAAAACAACCATTCTCCGATCTTTAAGAAGATGATTATGAAGACAAGGTTCTTCTCACCCGCACCATGAGAAGGAACCTGAGAAGAAGCAAAGATCGCGCTTCCCGCATAATCATGAAAGAACAAACTGTTGGTGAACCACAAGCACGTGAAGTTCCAATTCGCGTATGGTGACTGAAAAGCGAAGTTGTGGTCCCCAACAAGAAGCTGGACCAAGATGCAAATGGGTTCATCCATGTTTCCTACAAGAAACGTCGCTCGCTTACCAAGTACATTTTTAACTATAAATGCGGAATTTACATCCGCGTTTCACAAACTAAATGTTGGTCCCACACTCACATTTTTGAAACAAAATGCGGACATCATTGTCACATTCCAGAAGTTAAATGTGGGCCACAGACTCGTGTTCCTGAAACTAAACACGAATCTTAAATTCGTGTTCTAACAGAAAAATGTGACCCTCAGACCAGTGCTTCTGGAAAAGAATTAGCCTCTAAAGCTCAAGGACTTTAAATCCCGGCTTCGTCAGAGGTTCATCCTTCAGCTGCTATAACTAAAGTAAAATTTGCTCCTGGAATTTTCAAGATGGATAGAAACTCCCCTCCTGGAAATATTATTTGGAGGCGAAATTATCTCTACTAACAAGCCAAAGAGTTCCAATATAGGAGACCTTAGGGAATTTTTCAATAAGAAAAGAGAAAAATCCCAAGACTCTCGTTGTAGTTGTGAATAGTTGATCAATACAGTATTCTCTCATTGCCGCTGTGTTGCAACTCCCGCAAACTTGTCTGTCTTCAATAGACTTGCGCCGTCTCCAGTCCAACATTCAAAGAGAAGACGACGCGCCATCAAATAAGAGTTCTCTGAACCAGAATACCCCGAAATATCATCCAATATGATAAACTTCCGGGGGGGGGGGGGGAAGAAGAAAACGAAGAACATTGCTCAAACAGATTCATCGAACTCTGAGCATTCTTCTGGTTTGAAGAGTTTGTTCAGTGAGATGCAAGGTATTTTTCGAAACACCCCGCTTCAAAAAGGAGTAGCATTGCCGTTGAACTATAGAAAGATGTCGGAGTCTCCTCCGATGAAGAGGAAACAAGAAATTCTGCTGTAGTCGAATCCCAGACTTCAGACTCATTCCTTGAAGAGTCTGTCTCTGTGCATATGATGCAGGAAACTCCAGAAGAGTTTATGAAGAGGATGGATGAACAAAACAAGTTCATCCAATAACAACAGAGTACCATAAATGAGATCAAAAATATACTTCAATACCTGATCGACGATAAAAAGAAGAAAGGGGAATCTTCTTCTAAAGGTTCCTGTAACCCAAAGAGAGACAAAGGGAAGGGGAAAAAAATAAACCACACACTCCTCCCAGAAACACTAATGGTGATGACGAGAGTCATTATGAGGAAGAAATAACCATTCTGAACATTCTCAATATCAATCTAAAAATTCAAAACATAAAGGCAATCCAAATGCTATATTAATGGAAACCTTCCAGAATCAACACAATGCTCTTATACATAAGAACAACTTGTAAGAACTGGAGGTTATAAGGTCATATCCGATGGAGTGGGAAAGTATACTTCCCGAAAAATTACAAACTTTTGAAGCTCAAGTCATCTAATAGTAAAAGGTCGCCAAATCAGCACCTTTATTATTTCAAATCACAGATAGGTCATTTGATCGGAAATGACCCGATCATCACGCAAGTGTTTGTTAGTACCCTCAAGAATCTAGCATTTGAATGGTTCCGAAGACTAGAACCAGGAACCCTTAACTCGTGGAATGACATGGAAAAGGCTTTCCTCATAAGGTTCTACGAATATAACATGGAGATCTCAATACCAGCACTCCTTACCATAAAGCAAAAGAAAGGGAGTCAACTCGAGACTTCATCAAGAGATTCAGAAATGATTATTTAAGATGTCCGCATGGGATACCCGAAAAGACTTTAGTAGAGACCTGCAGACAAACATCACAACCAAAGTTCTCACTAGAATGGGAGACTATAAAGTCCTGCACCTAGAAAGATCTTTCACTTCAAGCCGAAAAAATTACACAGAGATTCGAGGCTGAAGAAAGAGGAAGACAAAGAAGAAACAATCTTGGAACACCACAATCGTCTTGACCCAAAGGGAATGAGACGATGGCGGTAGATGTTTTAAGCCCAACTAAGTCTCCTTCAAAGACCCCTCTTCCATCACGGGTTTCTCAGAAACATTATTTTTTTTAAAGATGAGCAAACCATCACCATTTTTAACTTACTCATGACAAAAAATATGTTGAAATTGCTAGAGTCAAAGCGACCCAAGGAAGTAAGAAAGATTAATGATACCAATTCCTATGTGTATCATAGGATCATTAACCATCCCACCAATAATTGTTACATCGATTCAGACCTTAGTGAATGCAATGTCATCAAGCTGCGAGAAGATCAAAAGTAGGTGACAACAAACATGGTAATTTTCAAATTTGGAAAGACTCCAAACTGGATAGAATCAACTATTCAAAACGGAGTTCAACCAATTCCTAAAGGCATAATGAGAATCATAAATTATGATCCTATCAGTAACAAAAGAAAGGATTATCTCTTTTTGAAACATCTAAAGGAGAGATAATGTGGATGCATTCAAACCTCCTTAAAGATGAACAATGGACTTCGAGTGCATCTAAGAAGAAATCAAAAGGAAAAGCATTCACTTCCAATATGTCACTGCAGTTCCTGAAAACGACACAGGAGTAAGACTCAGAAGAAGAACTCAAAGAATCATTGACAGTCAATGAAAACCAATAGATGGGACTCACTCAGGAAAAAAACTACTTGAAAAATTATGACCAAGTAGTTGAACCTCAGCCTCCAGAGAAGAACAAGTAGAAAGAACTTAAGTTCGACAAACCTCTTAAAAGTAAAGAAAATGAGCCAATGGGAAATTCCAAGAAACCTTTTCAGTTTGATGTATTTGCGCAATTGGCCAACATTCCCATAAGACTCACTTTGTATGAGCTCCTGAAACTGTCCAAGCAAAATAGAGAAATCTTAAGGGAAGCTCTGCAAAATTCCAAAGTGTTTCTAGCTCAAATTTCAGAAACAATAGAAGAAGAAGTTTGTGCAGTATACGATCAAACTTTCAAAAAGATATCATGCATAACTTTCTCTTCAGAAGATATACAAATGAAGAATAACTAGCATCACCAGTCTTTGTATTACAAACGCTATATAGGAACCGAGATTGACCGAATCCAAATTGACCTTGGATCTGCTCTAATCATAATGCCAAGAAGGGTGTTGCAGCATAAGTTCGTTAAATGTCTTGAGAAATCGTCCTCTCACCTCTAAAAGGGGTATCTGTAGTTCGCGAGTTGTTGCAACTGACCTCCACAAATAGGCAAGAATTCCGTGTTAGTTGATAAGTTCGTTAACTTGCGGGTGAGTCCGCCTAATCCCCAAGGACTTCTGGTCAGGTACCCATCCTTAGTAATTCAATAAAGTTTGATTCTCATTGCAACTATTATAGGCGAGATGGTGAGATTGCTGTATGTTTACAAGGTAGTTGCCTGGGGGCCTTCTTCAGACTTAGTCGCTCTGATCTATGCATTTAGGCTTATCCTGCATTTGGGTTTTCACCATAGTCCCCCATCATAATGTGTCTATTATTTATGCATCAAAAGCGAGAAACGGGAATTGCTCCACTACTGTAATTACACCCCCTGTTGCCTTTAATTGAAGTAGACAAGCGAAATAACTACACTCCAAATAGGAAGCTCTCAATCTTGTCAACCTCATTCGTAAACTTAGATGGTTTGTTTCTGTTCAAAGTCTCAAACTGTTGAATGCAAATCCATCCATATCTCACTACTGTAAGAACAAATAAGTACACGAAAGAGGTCAAATCAGGATTTACTCACATAAGTTGAAAACAACAAATATTTATAGTATCTGACCTACTGAAAGTGTATATAAACCTGCCGAATCAAAGAAGCCGGCTGGCGAGCCAGATAAAATAAAGAGATCAACACACAAGGTCAGTATCTCCATCATTATATTGATGACACCAGGATGAGGGCACTAAATCTTGCTAATCACGGTCCTAGTAAAGCGGACATGAATAAGAAAGGAAATAGAAGGGAGGGGGGGAGAGAGAGACATTTATTGTTGAAAAATTAGAGGTCATAATGTAGACACGATAGTAGTTTGTCATACTCACAGTAGCTAAACATACCCATATTTTATCGAGTCAAGAAAAAGAAAGGCATCTGTCTTGAAAGGTATATGCTAATACCTGGCAAGCATTGATTTTATCATCTGAATTATGAAGCAACATCACAAAAAAAAAAAATGTTATTTAGTTTAATGAACGTGGATATATCCGCTAAATGAACATCCGGAACACAGAAATAATTTTCCGCTAGGAAAAGTTTAGAATTTAGGGTAAATACCTTGAACTTATTGAAAAGATTAACATCAGTTATGATCTAATGTACAGTAAAAAAAAAAAACGCCGATTAAATAAGCAATTTAATGCACTAGTATTTACTGAAACAGTACCAAAAGTGAGATAATGACATAAGAAACTGCAAACGCATATAAAGGCAAAAAAAACAGATAATTAAATACAAGTTAGCGATCATAAACCACATAATTGGGTATTCAATAGAGGTGGAGAAATATCTGTATACTAGATGAATAATTTGTGAATTGTGTGAAATTAGGTTGACTTTGTTAATTTATATATCAGTGACTCTGAATCTCGGATTTATTGAGGCAATGAAAATTTTGGGAAGACGTCAGAAATTTCAGTAATATAGGTTTCATGACTATAACTAAATCCTAAAGTTGAGCAGCGAGAAATCCCAATGAGCAGAGCAGACTCCTTGAACTCAATCAACCATCGAATGTATCAATTTAGATAACACAGGGTTCAAGGCATGCAGGTAATCTACTAGAGCAATTTATTCATGCATGTAGGACGGTAATGGATGCATATATAGATCAATTTTTGATCCGTACTATATAAAATTTTAAATTAGAAAAATAAAATATTTATTTTTAATTTAAAATTTTGTATAGAGCTGACAAGAAAATAATCCATAGACATATCCATTATTAACATCACTGTATGCATGCGAGCTTGGTGGATTTATGGTTTTTCTGTGGACTGTCAGACGGGTGAAGATTTAGGTGGTTTTGGTGTGTGGGTGTGCGTTCTATTTTAGTTTTGCTTTGAGGCTGCAAAAAGGGGGAGCAACCTTATTAATTCATTAATCCATACATTCTGGGAAAAATGAAGTGGAAAGAAAAGGAAAAGGATATATCTAAATCTCAAAACAAGAAAATATCTTCAGAAAGTTTATAAATAATTATTAAAAACAACATTGTTATTTAGAAAAATACACTCCTAGGCTTGCAAATAACTAGGTGGTAATAGTCGGAGCAGGTAAAAATCAGTGAGCGAAAAGGAATAAAAGAAAGAAGACAAATAGGCAAATAATCACAAGACACACAGGTGACACCCCTCTTCTACTTCTCTAGCAATTAAAGATCATGAGTGGCTTGAGACAACCAAACCAGAATGCTAATTTTGAGCGGTGAACTGCCTTTATTCAATGAACTCTAGGAAAGGCAGCACTGTAATAGTCAAATATGAAATCCAGAATGCAATTAAAAGAAAAAGCATTTCTGGTCCAGCTAAATGTGACCTGAGCGAAGAGAAGAATCAGTGAGAAGTGAGTTGTCCCCAACCCGAGCTTTCCTGGCATCCGCTAAATAAGTAAACCATCAAGTTCTGATCCCACAAGCAACAAAAAGGATCACTTATCCATCACTAAAGTAACCTGCATCAAGAAAATATAGAAACCGGAGAATGTTGTGAATGATAAAAGTTTGAAACTTTTAGCAATTTTAGAGTGGGTACAAAATAGTAATGAGAAACAAGCAGAAACATCTATGAGAAGATGTTACAACCTCCACTACAAATTTGACAGTGCCAAGGCATCTCGTGCAATTATTCTCAAGTGGACAGTGAATGATTGTAGTGCTTCTACTTAGATAAATCTGTGTGATTTTACATTTAGTACAAGCAAAGAGCTATATTAGTCCCACGATCTAGAAAGTGTGGCTTCCATTTCAATTCCCTTAGCAATGAAGTAAAGCTTTAGGTTCAAAAAAGTCCAAATATTGGCATGAGCAAATTCATATAACTGGCTAACAGCCTGCCACCGACCTTTCTATGAATAGGTCCTTGAGTGATGGTGCAAGCAATATTACATCCAGGAGGGTAACAGCCTCTGCATCAGCCAGCTGGCGAGCACAATCATCGAAATTCTATTGTTCAGATTATGATGGATCCAGCCATAGAAAGAATCCATGGGAAAACAATGGTTGAACCCAGGTAACTCACTAGCAGGTTACCCATACTACTAACTATTCTCCTTGTTCTTCTCCTTTAACCACTCAATGTAAAGAAAGGTAAGTACTCTCTAAAATACATTCAACCTAGGAAGTACGAATACGAACACAAATTCAGATACATATTCGGATACGAACAAGGGATATGACGTTTCTAAAAAATGAGACGAACATGGCAAAGATACGGAAAAAATATAAGTATACGAATATATTCCTCTATTATTCACATAATAATTTTACTAAAATCTCCAAAACGAAATCATTGGTAATGTATAGCTTCGTGTCTCTTTATTCCTTTACGAAGGAGAGGCCTCACCATTAACCATACATTTATCTCTCTCCCTCACACTTTATAGGCAAACAGATAAAAAGAAATGACAGTGAAAATAGCAGATCTCAATTCAACATAGAATGTGAATACAAAAATCATTTTTTCGAACACAGAAACCAAATAAAACTCGTGTACACAAGAAAATATTAAATTATAACTTCATAAAGCTAACTATGTAGAGACAGATGTTACCTATTTAGTAATATTTATTTTCGATTTTTCCATAATATTTAACTCCTTTTTCGGATATAACCTATAAGAAGCTCGGACACGGCAATGACACAATATTTTTTCCTTTATTTTATTTGACATGTTGCCTAGTATGTTCGACATAATTTTTGGCATGTCTACAGCGTGTCTGTATCATATACATATCTGATACGAACACGGCACCCCCAGCAGCATGTCCGTGCTTCTTGGCATGCAACCAGAAGAGTCATAGCAAGCAATAGAAATAAACTCTTTAAGGAAATCATCCAGAAAATATCCATGGTGTTCACTGCCTCAGTCTGCACTTGCAACCAACAACATAGCCTATTTAAACAGGTGAGAACACTAAGCTCTAGAACCTGAACAAAAGCTTTGGAGATCCTCCATGACGGATGTTGATGTTTGACTGTCAAGTCCTTCAATTCCTATACCACAGTTAATGAATTCCCATCATCGCTAAACCAATTGTTCACAATATACCCATAAAAAAATTTATGGGAAAAAAATGGAATCAATATTTATTTGGCAATAGATAAACCAGGCAGCGCCTTAACTTCAGTTTGACAGCCTTGACTTACGTCTCCATTTAGCTAGTCAAGTAGTAGTGAGTGCCACCATTTGAATTTTCGGAAACAGAAAGCAATTATACACAGTAATGATAAGGAAAGGCCACAGATAAAAGGGGTAACGCCCAGATAAACCTCCCAAAAAAAAACAAGATGCTGTGTGCTGACAGCTAAAATGTGCTACAGTAACCATGACCAATTTTTCAAATTATATTGCAAGAGAACTGAACAAACCAACTTTAAACAATAGTAAATAATCACTTTACTGTTATACACACTATTTTATTTTGAAAAGGACAGTTTCTTGGGCAAATTGCACCTTTAAATGATAATAATCTGCTATGTACCATGGAACATTACTTTGTTGCTATTCTGTTAAAAGTATATAGGTTAGGGATCAAAGTTCAAAATCCAACTGTAGAAGCATTATCTACGACGTGGATCAAGACCTTACATAATTAACACCACAATAAAACATGTTGGACCAAACTATTCCACAGCCTCAGATCCATGGGTAAAAGTAAAACTTAGTGATATGATCTTTTGCAGACGATATAGACATAATACATATATATTACTGGATTTTAAAATAAATTATCCTAACCCATAATTTCCACTTAATAGAATCAGACTTTCAATTCGAGCCTAGACAACCTCCCATATCAATAGGATTAAATGTCTGATCCTTATCAAGCAAAATTTTTGTAAGAGTATCGAAATTTGAAATCCAACCACAAACATGTGATTTATGATGTCTAAATGACATAAAAACAAGAAATTTATATCATTTAATGGAGTTTTACCCATGGATCCACGACCATGAAAATAATTTGGTTCACCATGTTCTTTTTATGGTCAAATTTCAAGGGCTTAAATCCATGGGTAAAACTCATTAAATGATGTGAGCTTCTATTTTATAGGCTATTTAGATATCAATTTCACATCTATACTGTTGGATTTAAAGTTTGATACTCTAACTAATACTGTTCACATCACATATCAAACTTTCAAGTCCAACAGTTACTGCACCTAGTCAAACTCCATAAATGATATGACTTCAAACTCGGATTCTGCCAAGTGAATAGTATTGGTTATGATAACTTTCAAAAATCCAACCATGTGTCTAAATAGCCAAACAAAAACTCATATCATTCATCAACACTTTACAAAATGAATGCTTTAAGAGAACATAATGAACCAAGTGTTCTAAAGGAGAAAGGCCATGCCAAGGCGACAAAGTCCTTTTTCACCTGAGATGAAGACATAAAAAGTGTTCTTCTACGCAAAACAAGGCGACAAATATTCAAAAAAAAATTATGAAAAAAAATTATAAATGGTGTGTAAGTTTAGAACAATATTATAACTGATCCATGTCAACATTTGATTGATGAATGACTCAATGACCTTAAAGACATAAATGCCAAAATGCCACCATGAACCAAGAAAATCTCTAGGTATTGAGTATGAAACTATAAATGAAGTTATATAGTAGATGGAAAGCATATTATGCAGCAACTATGCATCTAGCTTTATTAGTAACATTTGAAAAATGAACCACAAGTTAGAAATAGAAAAGAGTAACTAGTTAACAAGTACTAAATAATAGTTACTAATGCATGCAATACAAAACATCTACTGGATGAATTAAATCATTTACAAGTATCATTACAGCGTATTTAGCAATCAAGTCAATTTAGAATGAAAAAACAAAAGATATTACTTATGGAATGAAATAGAGTTAATATTACGTGGCTACAAAAGATAAAATCGAAAGGAAAAGGAAACGAAAGATAATAGTTCCATAGGGCTATATATGTTTCCAAAACCATATATTCAATTCCATTTTTATCTTATTTGAGCCCCTTTACTATTATGGGGGATTGGAGGCGAGGCAAGAGCCGAGAGCAGAGGGTTGAGATGAGGTCGAAGTTGTCGTCAGTGACTGGTGGTTAGGCTGGAGTTGACAAGTTGTCTGTAACGAGATTGTGGGGTGGGTTTGGAGAGGCTAGAGTTGGTGGGGTTTGCGCGGAGGTGTAATGGGGATTTGAGGCTATCAGGTCTAGAGGAGATGACGGGCTACGATTAGGTTTAGACTTTGATTTTCTATTAATCTCCTCACTCTAATACCATGTTAGAGATTGGAGGAAAAGGTAGCACACCCTCTCTAGGGTTTGTCTTCTTACTTATACATGATTAAAAAAAACAAATGCCAAATACACATACAATTTTAATAGTAATACTTTTCTACTACTATAATTATTATATATACACTCCAAAGGGATATGCTATTGGAAACTAAACCTAAAGGAGGAATCAAACGAAATACCCAATAATTCAACTGAGGCGAGTAACTTAAGCACTCGTCTTAGTGTGGAGCCTGGCATGGCAACTTGCCAAGCATCCATACTCGCAAATCACATTTGCTTGGGTGCCAAAAACAAGATGCCTCTAAATAATTGAATGAAACAAACTATTTCAAGTTCTTAAAGCCATTTGTGAAACTCATTTAAATGATATAATTGTTTGTCGGCTATTTATTCATCATATAGTAATTGGACTTTAAATTTTGATACCCTAACAATACTTTTGACTTAACAGGATCATGACTTTCAAATTTTAATTCTTGAAAAAAGGTCGTAATCATCATTATCCCAATCTCCTCTTTTTTATACAAATAGATTTCGTTACATTGACCTCTTGCAGACTTGCTAATAGGTTGTCACCCTAAGTTTCAGTAGCACATGCTCTTTTAAATTCTATTAGTAGGAGAAAATATAGGTAAGGGGATCAAAATTTAAAATCCAACCTTATGAATGTGATCTTTGATATCTAAATAGCCGACAAAACAAAAACATAAAAAAACATATCATTTAATGGAGTTTTACTCATGGATCAATACCAAGTTAAATATTAGTCAATACTACTACATTTGCAAATATCTTATCTGATTTTGAGGTATCCAATATGATCTAGACCTTATAATATCGATACTAATACTAACCATATTACTGAAATGATATGTTTACCATAAATCATCGGCCGATATAGATACTGAATAACATATTTAAGCACTTTATTAGTACCTTAAGAAATAATGTCTTCAAAGAATATGATATAAATGTCTTAAAAGAATATGGTGAACCAAACTATTTCAAGGTATTAAATCTGCGAGTGAAAATAGGTAAATGACATGGATTTTTTCTATTTCTCGGCTATTTAAGCATATTGATGACGTCTATAAGGTTGAAATGCAAATTCTAATAAGCTATACGTTTAAATCTTGAAGACTGACATCAGTTTAATGTTAATCTCAATGGAAATTAATCTCAACGAAAATCAACATCAAATATTTCATATCAGTATCGGATATACAACAAGATATAAAAAATATTCGCAATATCACTACCAGTATTATAGGGTCTATTGTATCGGTTATCTCAAAATCTGATACGATATTCATAATATGTTAGGTATCTCAGTGTGATTCTTGTCAGCAGTGCGAAGCCAAGGGGTGTGCAGAACGCCCCCACCCCCCCGTAGATTCCAAGAAAATCTCTTATGCTTATCACATTTGAAAAGTAAAAAAAAAAAAACAAATGGTATTTCCTCAATATCGCCCCCCCCCCCCCCCCCCCCCCACCCCAACCCCGCCCCTAAAAAAAAAAAGAAAACAAATTTATTTCTCCCTCAATAACCCATCTTCTCTCCATAATAACTAATTATTCCCTCATTAACTACCATTCCATTATACTTAAATAGTTCTCCACTATTCCACATATCTTTTGAAATCTAAAACTAAATCAGTTTTGGAAAATAAAATCAAGTCATTATCATACTGCAACCAGTATTCAAAAAACTAGAGAACTTGGACGAGTACTCATCATCTATGTACTCAGGATCAGAGCGAAAACGAGTACGAGTTACCAAAAACTCAAAAGTATTCGAACAAAATGAGTCTCAAAGCACTCGACTGGTACCCAGCACTCGCCGAGTTCTAAAAAATGGGACAGTTTTGTTTATAGGGACGATTTTGAGACTTATTCCCTTGCCCAAACCTGAACTCTTCTTTCCTTAAAAGGAAGAGTCAGGTTAGGGTTAAGTCCCTTAAGGGCGATTAACACCCAAGCTATAATTTCTCCGATGAAAAACTCCCTGATCAAATTTCTCCGATCATTCTCTCTCGGTCGATCGATCCAAATCGACGATCAGCTCATGGCAAATCCCTCTCCTCTCTCAATTTCACTGGTCTCTCTTAGTGTTAGTGGTGTTGCCTCTCATTCAGTGTTACTGCTTCAAAAAAACAATCAGATCAGTTCGATCTCTCTCTCAGCCTCTTCTTCTCCCCACCAGAGTTAGGGTGCAGTTCGAGCTCTCTCTCAGTCTCTCTCAAGGTCTTCTTCCCACCGCCGATGGGATATTGTGGGTCGAACTCTCTCTCCTTCCCATTGTGAGGCAACCATGTAAGTAGTCTTTAATTTTTATTTAAAGTTTCGTTTTAATTTTTTTAATTTGGATCTTTGTGACTGTTACTGTGAACATCGGCCTTGCTTTATTTCTTTATATGTATGTCTTTGTGTCACTGTGTGAACTACTAAAACTTGGCTTTGGCTAGTGAAAGTTCATCTCTGTAAGATCAAAGAAGAAAGTGGCTTTGGCTTTCAGTTTGGCTTTGTCTTGGCCCTTGAGAAACTCGGCATTGGCTTTGCTTTGAGAAAAGATAAGAAAGTTGGCTTGGGCTTTGCTTTTGGCTTTGCCTTGAGAAACTTGCTTTAGCTTTGGCCCGAGAAAATTAATCTTTGTGTGATAAGATAAAAAAGTTGGCTTTGGCTTTCGGTTTGGAGTTATGTTGGCCCTTGAAAAACTTGGTTTTGGCTTTGCCTTAGGAATTTGATCTCTGATCACACAGAATCATCATATAAGAAAGTTGGCTTTGGCTTGAGAAAAATCAAGTCTGTGCGATCAGAAAATTGACCTATGTGGGAAATTTTCCTTTTAGTGGCTTTTGTGTACTCGAAACTTTTTTAAAGGTGAAGGTATTTATTTTGTTTTCAATGTTCATGAATCGTGCAGCAATTTGGTATCACACCAATGCATACGTGATACCACAATTACATTTTTGTTCCATTCCATATGCATATATTTGAATGATATTGGATGCACTAAATGATTCATTACATTTGTATACGTGTTATAGTTAATGTTTAGATACAAAGGAACAATACAATTAAATGTAGTTGAATGAATATTATTAATATCTAATTATTGAAATTTTTCATATTTCTTCTTCTATTTGCAATGTTATCATCTATGGCATCGAATTCTAGAGTTAATGATGCAGAACGGAAGCGGATTTAGCGTTTATGGTTGAGAAATTGGGAAAGAACTTGGAAATTAGGATAAATTGGGGGTTTGGGGTGGAGGATTGGGGAAGAAATTGGGGTTCTGGGAATAATTAGTTTTTTTTTTTACCTCACTCCCAGGCGAATCACACGCCTATTCTCTCACGAATTACTCAAGAAAAAGATTTGATAAAAACAAATTATATGCTCTCATTTTCATTCATCATCTCACTAAATAAAATTAGGGTTTTACAAACCACATATATAGAAAATCCTAATGCAACAAGACAATAACAAGTCTTTTAAAATCTAATCAAATTTATAATCAAATATAATCAAATCCAACTAAATAATTAATCTTAACTCTATTGATTATCCCTCGCTTGGAAATTTCACCACCGGTGAATGGCAACAAAGAAAAAAGTCAAGCACACCAGATAAAAACGAACAAGCATCTCGATATCCGATAAACCTTTCCACCATACCAAATATATGTAAATCGGACATATCCAAAACCAGATATCAACTATCTTACTGTCTCATGGTGGTGGCACTCATGGATGTAAAAGAAACGGAGCGAGCTGAAAATCTGATGCTGCGAAGAACGTTGTGCAAAAAACAGAAGTTCGAAAATCAGCTGAAGTAGAGCACCTTGACACATGAGGACTAATAACAACTGAGCAAATATCAGAGACTGGTGGAATATCCGACTCCGAAGGAAGAATAACTCCTGCAAAAACCTAAATGGGTTCATACACTAAGTGTGAAGATGCTCTGTGTTCCCAAAAAAGAACTTCGTAGGTTGAACTCTAATCAGCACGGATCTAGCTGGAAATACCGGCATTTTATCATGTATATTTGCAAGACTTGTAAGCATCATTGCTAACTATAATTTGCCTACGGATATTCACACGCAAACGATGCAAAAGGGGTGCGAGTAAATATATAGATGGATCAGGCTTGTCAACTATAGAACTAGAGTCTACAAGAAATATGGACTAGACTCGATAGACTCATGATTCTTATGCACAAATTAGAGCAATTTATCACCTTGTGCTATTGTTATTAACCCATACTTTTTATTTTCATATGGACTCTTGGGTGGAGTGAGAGTCAACACAATTTTCTTTCTGTTAAACATAAATGTATAGGTATTGGACTTACAATAATTCTTAACATTTAGGTTAAATAACCAGGGTCAACTGAGCAAAATATGTGCAGCATCCATATATAAAACATCACACCAAATAGGATCACTATAAATCGAAAATTGAATAGGCACAAGACAATATTGAATAATACTATGAAAACTTTTATCAATCCAAGTGACATTGTATGGTTAATCGTGTGGTTCAGCTTTGAGGCCCATTCTGTCAATAGCGGATTTAATACTGAATAATAGTATAAAAACTTTTATCAATCCAAGTGACATTGTATAGTTAATCATGTGGTTCAACTTTGAGGCCGATTCTGTCAATAGCCGATTTAAGAAATGATATTGACATAACTATCTCCATCTATCATGACTTTACAATTCTTACTGTTGTGTGTGATATAGGTGTGAAACACATTAGATTTACGTCAATTCTCATCTCTAGATACAATATGCAAGCACCTAACAACGTGTAAAGGTGTATTTATTAGGCCATCTTCAACATCGCTAAAATTTCCATTAGATTTATAAATTTCTTTTTTAGTCTCACTATCATCTTTATTATGGATCTCGTCTATTAACAAATTTCTTACAAAACATTGATAAGCAAAATGACCAAAACCATAATATTTGAAACACTCAGTTTGTTTTGTACCTGGTTTTGATGACTCACTAGTGACGGTTTTACTTTTTGTATTCTTAGGAATAGTATTAGTGCTTGTTGCATTAGTGTCAGATTGTCACTTGGAATACTCCACAGTTCTGAAAGTAAACCTTTTATTTAAAGGTGTGTGTGCAAATGTCTCATAGTTGTGTGCACAATGAAACGCATTCTCAACAGAATCTAAAAAATGTGTAAGCACTTCACGCCTGACTTTCAGTGTGAAATCGTAAAAGAGTTAGACGACTGTCTTCTTGAATATAACATCACACTAAGAGCTCATCAAAGTTAAACATATAATCAGTCACACTTATATTTTCCTATCTTAAATTAAACAGCTGGTCAAAAAGGCAATTCTTAAAAGTTAGAGGAAGATATTTCTTTTTAAATTTTTCTTTCATTTCAAATCATATTTCTATTGGTTCTTTTTGTTCTCTTGCTAACCGTCTCTCAACTGACATCCAATCCACTTTAGCTGACCCTTATAATTTTAATTTAGCGAAACGGACTCTTTGGACTTCTAACATCCCATACCATTCAAAAAGATAGTCTATATCTGCTAACCAATCACAAAAATATTGGGGGTCGTAAGTGTTATCAAAAGAGAGAATATCTATTTGACTTTACGTGTGATATCATTGTGTGGATGTTCATCTTTAAAATTATTATTTCTTCCAGTATTATGATACATTTCTAGTCTACTCTCATTCCTTTGATTATTTTCAGCAGGTTCTTATTCATTGACTTGTGTTTCTAAATTATCTAAACATGTATTTATTACATCTAAACCAGTTTGAAGTTTTTATTAGAATCCATTATTTCGTTTAATTTATTCAAAACTTCAATAAGATCCATAATTTCTTTAAAATTTTTACAACTACAAAGCATGCAATATCTATTTTATATGAAGTTGCAATCAAATATACAGATGATTATGCAAAATCCTAGACACCAAAACTTAAATACGTGATTATATGAACAAAATAAAATACTCTAATGACTGAAAGTTGCTATATGTAGAAAAAATGCAATTCCTATTTATGCAATAAAATACAACGCACAAATAAATCTCAAGGTAAATAATAATTAACAATAAATTTTCCAAGTCTATGCAAATAACAAGAATAGAAGACAAATATTACTGACTGAATAAACAGTGCGATTAGAATTTACCTCGATGTAGAGTAAATCACACTTAAGTATGAATTTTTTAAAGGAGTATTGGGAATTTTGCACAAACTCTGGAGTAGAAATCCCACGAAGCACATCAAGAATAGCTCATAATTATTTCTGCATGAATCAGGCTCGAACTGGCGCGAATCGGGCTCAAAATGGCTTCAAATCACCCAAAAAGCTTTAACGGATCTGCTTTCTTCTTAACAGGTATGCTCTGTTGTTAACTGCACCCAAAAGTCAAGTTGGATCGGATCTGAAGCAGGTGGACTAAACTTAATTTCCAATTAAACCCGCATAAAATCAAGTCCGAAATATAATTGAAGTCGGGTCTCCTTGAAATCGGATCCACTTGCAAGCTCTTGGTCTCGAGCAAGTTGGGCACTGATGATGGAGGAAGGGGAAGTGGCTTTCGAAGCTGCTGGGGAGGCGGTCAAAGAGGACTGCAGGAAGGTGGTGATGGTTGATGTTGCCGCTGCTCTGAAGATTGAATTGGAGCAGATCTAGCGGATCTAAAGATTGTTATTGCCTTTGTTGATGGGAGATGGTGCTGGTTGCTTGTAGGTGACCTTGGCGACGACGGCGATGGTAATAGAAACAATGGGTTTTGGTAGATGAGGCAAAGCTAGAGTTGAGGAAGGAGGAAAAAAATGAGGTTATGCATTCTGGTGTTTTGATGAAGTGGTGAGGTTGATTGAGGAAGATGCAGGAGTGGAGATGCTGCTGCATTGAGGAGGAAAAGAGGGATTTTGTTTGTTTGTTTGTTTGTTTTTTTCTTTTTTCCTTTTTTTCCTCTCTCTTCTTCTCTGGTTCTTTCTCCTTCTTTTCTGATTTTTTTCTTTTTCACTTTTTTGTTATATATATATATATATATATATATATATATATATATATATATATTTCTTCTCCTCTTTTTTTATTTATTTTTTCCAAGTCTAACAAAATAAAAAATAAAAAAGAAAGAAGGTGGAAGAGTAAAAAGATAGAGATGTGGATCTGAGGATTTGAGCTCTGATACCAATTTGACGTAAGATGGAAACGGAATTAAGGTTTGTGTTGAAAAAATTAGGGAAAAACTTAGGATTTAGGACAAATTGGGGGATTGGGGAAGAAAGAGAGATTGGAGATCCAGAATTGTCTCTTATTGGCTTGAAAAAGGCTCGTGTGTTGGGTCCATTGGATAGAATGGACACAGTTAAGTTGAAAAAAACCGTGGTGAATGAGAGATTTAAGAAAATAGAAGGAAGTTGTTTATGAAAAGTTATAGTACGTGGGCTTATACAGCTGCAATTCCATTTCATAAATTTAGTATGCCAGAATTTGATATTGCTTGTGAGGCAATTGGCAGATAAGTGAATATCAATTATGCGTTCCCCTTCTGAAGCAAGCATATACGAAGGTGAACGAGAAACTTGAGAAGCAAAAGAAAGCATAGGACCAGTATGGATGCAGCATACTCACTGATGGGTGGAATGATAGGATGAGTCGCAGTGTAATGAATGTTTGCATGCACTGCAAGAATGGCACAGCCTTTATCAAATATGTTCAACGGACACATGAGAGCATATATTATCAAAGAGATATGAGAGCATCAAGTACTGAAGGTTGTTACTAACAACGCGGCTTCCAATATGGCTGCAAAAAATATATTAGCTTTATAACATTATATTTTATTTTGAAGTAGTTGTGCAGCCCATATTATTGACCTGATGTTAGACATTGGGAAGCTCTGTAGTACAAAACTATGATCGATAAGGCAAGGACACTCTCAGTCTTCTTATATTCGCATTACTCGACTCTTGCAATAATACAGAAATACACTAATAGGAGGGAACTTATTAGGCCAGGTGACGGAAGCGGATTAGGGTTAGGAATTTAGGAATTTAGGGTTTTTGGATAGATTTGGAAAAGAACAGATAAATTGAGGAATAATTTACAAGGTTCAGTAATCCACCCAGACGAATCCACGCCCTCTCCACGAATCCATAAGAAAAGATTTTTTTTGGAACACAGCGAATCCACGTAGTTTCTCAAAATTCAATTTTTATTCAATATTCAGTTGTCTCCAAAATAATTAATACAGAGCTAATTTATAGGAAAATTCTTACAAACAAAATCCTAATAGAATCCAAAAACCTATCAAAATCCCAATGAAATAAAAAATCTTATCAAATATTCTAATAGAATCCAAAATCCTATCAAATAAAATTCTTATCAAATATGAATCAAACTTAAACTCTATCTAAAAACATCTTATCCGATTTCAAAATCAAACAAAATTATATTAGATTCGATCTTCATCAATTCTTTCCGTCTTCGAATCATTCATTTCCGATGATTGCAGAGATAAGAAATGTTACACATCCTGATTGAACTAATCAGCATTCACGAAACATTCCAATTAGGCCACAGTGGAGGTCGAGAAATTGTAACTTGCACATTACATCTGAACCAAAATGGTGGAGGTGGACTGTCTTCTTTCGTGACTCAGCTTCAGCTTCAGATGACTGTCGATCTGAAGAGTTACTTGTAATGGCAGTAACAAAATGGACCTCATTAAAAATCAAGTTGATATAAGGATCCCATAAATTATTCTGGCCATGAATAGTAGAAGCAAACATCTTTGAAGGTTCATATGAATCTGTATGTTGAGTCGGTAATTTTCTCGCAATTCCTGTAATGAATCTCTCAAGAAGAACTGAAACTTTTAGCTCATTATAATTAATTTATTTTATGTCTGAAGTCTCCCTTTGGACTGGAAGTTCCTGTACTTCTTATACATCTGCAACTGATATGCAAATACTATCCATAAATACAAATTGTTGACGAAATTTCTTATGAAACTTTAGTAAGAGATTTTTCAAAGAAACTGTAGGTTTTATGGACATATCATATAGGAGAGTAGAAGATATTTTCGTTGATTTCTATTCATGAACATAATCATTAGAAGCATTCATAGGCAGCTGAAATTTCGCAGTTGATTCCATCAAGAGATTTTCAGAAATCTGAAGCACTAAATTTTCAACTTGTATGGACGAAAAGGAAATTTTATCTAGTATTAATAGTAGCTCATCATGAACTTCTGTATCTAGTGTAGCCTGTAAAGTACATTCGCCATCAAAAATAGGAATATCTGATTCAATCTTATTGGCGATGCTATCATCATTAACCATTTGACTTTTTTCATCCTTGCATTTAAGTGTTTTGTTAAAGCAATCAAGTATTCGGTTACACTTTTCATGTTCATTAATCACATATTGAAGTTTTTCATCATCAGTCATTATTTTAGTCTTAGACGATTGAAACTGATGAGATTATAAATTTGGAAGGCGGTATTGAGTATACCAATTACGAAGTAGACGTCGCAAGATATCCCAATCCAAACATAATTTAAACTCTCTACTCCAAATATAAACTTCTCCATCCAGCTTTTGTCGAGCGTAAAGACATTTCTATGCTGAAGTTAGATCAGAATCTAGAAAGAAATCTTGAAGATGATTCTCCCAATCTTGATAATTTTATCGATCATCAAAACCGTAAAAAACGGGTATAGTAGCATGCATATCACACTCAACTTGCAATTTATTAGCATTTGTGTTGATATAATAACCATAGAACATGAACCCCATATATAATCAACCCAAAATTTTAGCTCAAAAAGTATAGGAAATACCCAAGTATCACGGCGGCTCGAAAACGGCTCGAATCGGAGTTGAAACGAGCTTCGAGTCACAAAACTAACCTTAATGGGTCTGCACTGTAATATGGATTGAACCCAACTTGAAATTGGGTTTATCTGGAGCGGGTCGGGTCTGAACTCAAATAAAACCCAACTTCTTGTTTAACTTTTGGGGAACTTCTAAAGGGGCACAAGATTTTTCCTAGTGAGCCCAGATTTCCTAGTGAGCCCAGTTTAAATTAAGAAAAGGGGAGAATTTCTTAGTGAGCACATATTTATTCCCAAAATACCCTTCACCTATATCTCTCATCTCACTCTCTCTCCTCACTTCATCTCCACCGCCCTCTCCCTGCTCTCCTCTCTTCTCCTTCCCAACCCCCCCGCCGCCCTTCCCAACCCCCCCGCCGCCTCCCTTCCCAACCCGCCGCCGCCCCCCTTCCCAACCCCCTCCGCTGCCACACCCCCCACTCGTCGCTGCCTCATTTCTTCTCCCTTGGTCTCAGATTTCTCACTGTAAGTCTCCTTTAATTTAATTTTAATTTTGTTACATTTAGTTTATTCTTATTTGCTCTGTGACTGCTCTGAAAACTAAGAATTTCTTGTTTGGTCTGATAATATTTTAGAATGAAGAAATTCTAAATGAGTACATTTTTTTGTTAATTATGATTTATAATATTTAGATTATAATTACGAAGAAAATATAATATTGTAATCATAGTTGTAAAATATGCGAAAATATAGTTTTATTCTAATTAAAGATGTTAATATTAAAATGTATTAATTAATTTAGAATTTTAATAGTATTGTCCTAATTGTTGATTAAGTACCAAAGAATGGTTTCAGTGTCTTTAAATTTTAATATTACACTATCTTGTAGGTAAAAAATCTGATATTTGTAGCAAATTATATTTTGTTAATACTTATTTACACATAGAAAATTTACTATTTTTATGCGAATCAATTATTGTAAGAAGTATCTTTGTATTGCATAGATGGATCCGGCAGAATCTTCTCGCATTCGACCAACTACTTCGTTAAGGAGGAAGAAAGCAGCATCTCGACCATAAATCCAACGCCCGATACGAGAAAGAGATATCGAAGTGGCTGTAGATACTGAATTAAATATAGAAACTCCGAATTTGATCAGATATGATAGTGTAAGACTAGAAGAAGAGAATACTGATGCAGGAGGCTCTCAAGATGATCTTCATGAGTCAAATTACCGAGGTCCAGTTGATTTATCAGTACTGAAGAGTTTCAAGACGCACGTTGCTTTCCTGATGCACCCAATTAGATTATATTAGTTGTTTTTTTCAAACAAGGAGACAGTGATTAGATTATATTAGTTGTGTATTGATATGGATGTTGTAAGGAATTTCAAGTGACCAGTGTAATTGTTTTTTTCAAACATTTTGAAGAATTTGTAGAATATATGGTTTTTGCTTGTAATGAACCCTATTATTTGCTTTTTGTTCGAGGAATATATATACTACGTTTGTTTTTTATCTTATTTCTTTAATTTGTACGAGATCTTGTTTGTTTTATACGTAGGGGACCTTATTTATAATCTTCACTATATTATTGTATCGGTTATTGTATCGTTGTATCATTGTATCGGTGTATCAGGAGTATCATTGCATTTGTATATCAGGAGTATCATTGTATCGGTGTATCGGTGTAGTAGTGTATCATTGTATCGGCGTATCGATGAATCAGTTTATCCATATATCATTGTATTAGTGAATCATTGTGTCGGTGTATCAGTGTATCATTGTATCATTTTGCTTCCTTCACTATATTTTTGTAATAATGTATAATTAGTTGTTAATATAAGTCCGTAAAGTGACGTTGAATTGGATAAACTAATGATATATCAGTTTATTATATAAATAGAGTGGGTGAGGTGTCCGGAATAGCAGATCGGATCAAGCCCCTGTCCGGACTGACAGTCCGAACAGGGGAGAACTTTTCGGATTGTGAGTCCGAACAGGACTGGTCCGTTCGGACTGACAGTCCGAACAGGGCCTTCCCTGTTCGGACTTAGAGTCCGAACGGTCCAGGATCGTTCAGACTCTCAGTCCGAACAGGGAAGCCCCATTCAGACTGACAGTCCGAACGGGAGTGCGAGCGCGAGCGGGAGCGGAGGCCTGGAGCGGGAGAAGGAGGAAGGGCAAAATGGAAAATTTTTTTAGAGGGTAAACTTGTTATTTTTTAGAGATATTAACTGGGCTCACTAGGAAAAAAGTTGTGCCCCTTTAGAAGTTCCCAACTTTTGGATGCATATTTGGTTAATTGGATC
Source organism: Dracaena cambodiana (assembly GCA_036321105.1). Lineage (NCBI taxonomy): Eukaryota > Viridiplantae > Streptophyta > Magnoliopsida > Asparagales > Asparagaceae > Dracaena > Dracaena cambodiana. Next base: position 22,298,230 of record JAYEPQ010000008.1, on the reverse strand, counting down.
CAATCAAATTCAAACCAAACCCAAATCAATTTTTTCTTCTCCTTTTTCTCTCTTTTTTTATCAGAAATTTTTCTCTTTTTTTTCTCCTCTTTTTCTCCTCTCTTTTTTTTCTCACAGATCTAAGATTTCAGACCTAATTGTTTTTTTTTACCTTTTTTTTGCTGTTTCTTTTTCCTATACACCAAAACTGTACTTTTTTTTCAAAAAAAATAAAAACTGAAATAAAATAAAAGGAAGATGGAGATGGGAGGAAGATGGAGATGGAACGAAATTCAGGCTTTGATACCAATTTAACGCAGGACGGAAGCGGATTAAAGTTAGGGATTTGGGAATTTAGGATTTTTGGATAGATTTGAAAAATAATAGATAAATTGGGGAATAACTTACAAGATTCGAGAATCCACCCAAGCGAATCCACGCCCACTCTCCACGAATCCACGAGGAAATATTTTTTTTTTTGGAACACAGCGAATCCACGCAGTTTCTCAAAATTCAATTTTTATTTAATATTCAATTGTCTCCAAATAATTAACACAGAGCTAATTTATAGGAAAATTTCAACAAATAAAATCCTAATAGAATCCAAAAGCCTATCAAAATCCCAATGAAATTAAAAATCCTATCAAATATTCTAATAGAATCCAAAATCCTATCAAATAAAATTCTTATCAAATTTGAATCAAACTAAAACTCTATTTACAAACAATATCTTATCCGATTTCAGAATCAAACAAAATTATATTAGATTCGATCTTCATCACTAGGTATCACCAGATTTGCCACAACATTTCTCAACCTGAGTTGCCTGCTTGATAAGAAATCTCAATTAGCTGCCATGGTCTCTTCAAGCAATTGGAAAGAATAGATGGGCGAAGCACGCACCAGGGGTTCAAAAATAGCCACAGTACACTCAAATAATTTTTGGAGGGATATGAAGGAACTGGTGAAGATCTATATACCACTATTCAGACTGTTGTGAATTGTTGATGCTGACCGAAGGCCATCTATAGGCTTTGTATATGACATGCCTAGGGAAGCAAAAAGTGAGATCCGTGCTGCCTATAATAGAAAGGAAACAACTTTCTGGCCAATTATTGAGATTGTGGAGAAGCATGCAAAAGGTAGACTGGACACACCACTTTATTTAACGGCTTACTTTCTAAATCCCTATTATTATTATTATATGAATACGGTAGTTAAATAAAATATATTTGTGAAACCCGCACTTCTGAAATGTATCTCTATATTCTACCCCGAAGAAGAAATTCAAGATAAGCTTAGCTGTGAGGAGTTCTTGACATATGAAAACAAGCAGGGACTAATGGAGAGTGGAATGGCTGTTAGATACTACATGAGTTTATTTGATTAGTTTGTTATGAATTTTTTATTTGTTAATATTATAAATTCTAATAGTATGCTTCAATTTATAGCTCATTGGTGGAATTTCTACAGGAAAAATGCACCATATCTTCAGAAGATGGCTTTGAAGATCCTTAATTTGACCAGTATCTCCTCGGGATGCAAGAGAAACTAGAATGTTTATAAGGGCGTATGTATTTTAATATCAATATTAATATATCATGTGTTTATTCTTTACATAAATTGTTCATCTCTTTTCATAGATTGTAATGTTGTATGGCTACGGTGCCTAGAAAAGAGTATTACTGGAAAGTGATTATTTAATTAAGGAACATATTTGCATAGAAAACCTCCCACTTCTTTAATCTTGCCTAGCCGTTTGTATTATGATGTGCAGTTAGAAATCCCTAAAATTAGTAGTTAAAATTTCGATAATATGTTACAATTGAAAACATCTCTCAAAGATTTACTGAAGTATAATGAACTTGAACTCGAACTGAATCAGGATTATATTGATTGGAAATGTATTGTACTAGACTTGATACGATCCTGATAACTATAAACAATACTGGGTTTGGGGAGATGCTTATTGATGTTAAAATTGTGTTTTGACTGTACTGTTAAGTTGTATAATTGATTTTTGTGTACGTCATGGTTGCATGGTAATTTGCTGGATCACATCTGAAAATTACTATTTGTCGTTGTGCAGGTCCGAGTCAGCTCTGGACAATTCTGATGACCATTTTTCCGAATCTGTATGGGAGACAATCGAAACACAAATATAACATCAATTAGATTCTCCAACAATATACGACACCTTAAATTGAAATATTTGACTTGTAAACTAGAGCATAATTATAATTAAAATAAACATTATCAAGAACTTAGTTAATAAATTAATTCATGAAATATATTTAAATTCTATTATTCATGTTTATTTCAGTTGCTTTTATTTTTTATCTTTTCATTCGGTTATTATCTTTATATTTGGTCGTGATTGACGACCTAAGTGTGCATACCCAGCTTTTGAGATTGACCTGGAGGAGCAGATTGAAGATATGAAGCATTAGGAGTAACTAAAGCTAGTAGACGGATCTTGTTTTCTTTCTAGCCTTGCATTTATTATCTTAAGTTGTTTCCGCTCATAAAATATTATCTTTGTCTATAGTTATTTTTCTATTATTATTTCCGTCATTATCCATTGAATTTCAAATTTATTCATTGAATAAAAATTCTATTTTTAAAGCATTATTGTGTATTTAGTTGTGGAAATAACTGATATTGTACCGACGCTTAGCGTATTTCACGAATATGCTGCCGAATGACACACCTGTCCAGCATTCCAGATGGTAGGCCGTTACATTCACCGTCACAAATCCATTTTTTTGGAATCCATGAACTAATCAACTCGTTAGTGGTCTTATCTATAAAAAAACAAACAAATTTTCAATAGGATTTGTTTACTTAGGATCTTTAAATATTTTCAATAGGATTAATTTACTTAGGATCGTTTAAATATTTGATCACATCCATTTAAGAAATGGTTGCATTCTTTTCCAAGATAATAAGTGTCTAACTTATCATAAGGACTTGGCCTTCTTTATCCATTCAGTCGGAGATAAATATGTTTATAACAAATATTTCTTCACTATGAGAGGTTTTTCCAGATGGCATGAGGATTGTTTTTCTAACACGGTGTGCCACATCTTCTTTTTCATTATGTGCTTTTGCTCTTGTGCTCTCTAATTGCCAAAAGAGAGAGAGTGGCCTCAGAGATGTGGCCTCGTACCATTATCAACATCTTTTTTTTTTTCTTTATGTCTTCTGCTAATGTGCTCTCTGATTGCCAAAAGAGAGAAATATGATGCCTCATACCGCCACAGAAAACAATGGTCCCACACCATTCTCTCTCGCACAAAAACAAAAAAAAAAGATTTTTCCATAAACAAAATCATCACTTCTAACTATTTACGTGAAGAAGGCTAAATCCTTTTTATAATGAACTAAACTTTTATCTAAGAAAATAATCTAACAAAATCTTTTTAAATTATTTGATCAAATATTTTTTTAAATCCAATATTATAGAACTAACCTTGTCTAATTATTTGTCTATTAGAGACAAGGTACAAAAGTATTTTTCAAAATTAAAATCCTGAAATGAGATTTCCCCCCATCCTTTTCGTGCTTATAGTGAAGTACACTAATCCTATCAAATCTACAATAACCCTTTTTTTCTTCATATTTTATTTTTTTAATTAAGTATAAATTACAAAGTGGGTACCTACATTTTCAGGTTTTTGGCAAAATGGGTACCCAAAGTTTTTCCCTTCAAAAAAGGTACCAAAAACTTCTTCCTCCAAAAAGGGTACCCAACTCTTACCTGCCATTAAAATCTTCAAAATGTATTAATAGACCATTGTGCCCTCATGAAAGAATTACATTTCAATTTGGATACTCAAAGTTTTTCCTTTTGATATTTTGAGTATTCTTTTACTCTACCATTTTTCTTCCTCTATAACTTTTTTATAATTATCTTTTCCTTCTCTAACTCAAATTTTGTTTCACTCCCTCTCTAACTTTTACTCTAATATTCTCTCTCTAATTCTTTCTCTTCTCTTTCCAACTTTCACGCTAATTCTCCTATTCCTTACATCCATCTTTCTCTTTAATTCTCTATCTTAACTTTATTACTCACTAGCTTCCCTCTTTAACATTATCTCTCTATCTCCCTTTAACATTCTCTCTCTAGATTGTTTCTTTCTATGATCTCTAATCCTTATTCCTCAACAAACCTCTCTAGTTTTAGCATTACATTTTGGTTTGTGGTTGTACATGATACACAAGTCTGATCGTTAATACAACATTCAGAGAGAGAGACTCAATCGGATAGATATTTAGAGTCATAGTATCATTGAGAGCACATTTAAGGTCATTTTAATAAGCATGCATGTTTATTCATTTATATGTGGATACGGATAGGTTGAGTAATAAAGCTAAATATAACCAAAAGCTTATTGAATTAATTAATTAATCATTAGTTCTTTTTTTTTAAGTAGGCAAGTCAGTGATCTTGATCGCAACTACCATAAATTGGTATGCATGAACTAGACCATTATATAAGATGGGGTATAGTGAATTAGGTAATAATGAGTCAGATAGACGATGAGGGCTTGAGAAGGTAGGGTTTGGATTAGATTGTGACTTTGATTTTTTAGGCTATGAGTCACGAGCGTGAGTGTTGTTTGTTGTTAATTAAGTTTATTTATATTTTTTTATTTCATTTGAAAGTTCAATTAGATCGGGTCAAGCTAGGTTTACAAGACTACAACCAAAACCAACCGATCCATATAACTAGCCAATCTGAACCGACCAAACTAGATTGATTTGAGCCATTAGTTCGGTTCTCCAAATTCTACACAGTCAGATATGTACTTAGTCAGATATGTATCTGATACTTGGAAAGTTTGATACATGACTCAAAATATCTCCGACTCTTTTTAATGTCAAAAAATATTAGCATATTCCAAATATATAAAACATGTATTATGTATTTATCTAGTTAGAAATCAAATATAGGAATGACAGGTTTAACTATTCTATTTAATTCACATATATATTAAATTGTATAATTTGTCTAATTTTTTAATAAAAAATATGATTGTGCATACAATTACTATGTTAGATAACTAGAAAATATTTCATGTATCTAAGACATGGAATATTAACAAACTTAAATAGAATTTTTTGTATTCACAATATATTAGTATTCTAAATTTTTTAGATGTCATGTATCATATCCTCTTCGTATCGAATCTAAAGTATTATGCATTCATAATTATATGTCTTTTAATATCCACAATGTTCTCGTATCAATTTTTTAAAATTTGTCATAACATCTTGTTCGTGTCATATTTACCCGTATCCCACATCAGGTGCTATCCTACAATTTCTTTATTAAGAAAGTTATATTTACTCTTTCAATAGCCAATGCTCACTTTTTACACAATTAATTGGATATTTTGAGGGTGTTGGTTTGAGTTTTAGTCCACAACTCACATCTTCCACCATCTAACAAGAGGTGCAGTGTGCCTCAGAATTTCCAGTTTTTTATACTAGCCCGTTGTTTCAAGTTGAGATAAACATTCTACCATTAAAAAAAATATTCTCCAATGATGGTTATTCTCGTGTTTTTAATTCTTTGATGAGATAATACATCTTGTTTTTCTATTTTTCTATATTTCCAAAATTATACGGTTTTACATGAAAAAACATATTGCCAGTACCATCTAACAATTACAAGTATATATATATTAGTCTTAGTGGAATTACTCTTCTTTTTTACTGAAAAACTTATTTAAATTCTATTTTTGGTTATATTATTCGTGGGCAGACCCATTCATTGGTGAGGGGGGACAGCTGCCCCCGCGAAAAAAAAATAGTGTTTTCATTTATCTTTACAAATTTGCCCTCCCTTAGTTTTCCAATTAAGAATACTATCCTACCAAAATAAATCCAATTACATGGTCTCTCCCCAATTAAATCCAATTACACTGAATCTCTCCTTCAATTCAGAAACATTTCATCTCATCATTACTTTCTCTACATTCTCCTTGCCCTTCGAGTAAATCCAGTTCGACTGAATTTCTTTCTGCCTCAACTCTTTCTCTCTCTCTCTCTCTCTCTCTCTCACAAACCGCAAGGATAGCAATGCCAGGCAGCGAGCCCCCTCGACCCTCGGCACTTGGTCTAACATCTCCCTCTCAACAATCTCTCTCGCTCAACCGATTTTGACCTCCGAACCTAAAATTTAATCTAATGTAGGGTTTGATCCCTCACTTAATTGGAGACCTTCTCTCTCAGGTCTTTTTCCTAATTCTCGTTTTTCAGTTTGCTTCACCCTCTCTCAAATAAAACCCTAATGATGTTCTATTTTGTACATTGACTGCTTGAAAATTGTTGCATATTGGTTGTTTGTATGGTGCTTGAGAATTTGGCAGCTTTCATGTTACTTGTGCTTTAATTTATTGGGTTCTTTTTAGAAATTATTGATTAACTGTCACCATTTGTTCAAGAATTGATATTTGGGAGTATTCGGATTGATACCTACCAGCGTTAATAGTTATTATTTAATTTACCATTGCACAGGTGTATTTTACTGTAATCATTGTATCGCGATTATGAAAATTAATGGCATTACTTTTTGTATTTTAAGTTTTTATAATTAATTTATTTAATATGTAATTTTGCCCCTCCTAGTTCAGATTCCTAGGTCCACCCCTAATATTATTTATGTCAGATATATTATAGCTTACTATGCATAAGCCAACCAAGTCATCACCAAATTACCTTCCTAATTTTCTCAAGTGCAGTACCGTAGAGCATCTACCATTCCCTCAAAAAGATCACTGTGACATCAGATAAACATTATAAGGTGGTAAATGCAAGAATATTATACAACGGGTGTTAAGATATATTGTTCTCAAAATTTACATTCAGATCCTTCTAACTCCAATAAAACCATTTTTGAAGTTGTTTCGATTTTGCTATTTGCCATATGACTTGAGTTTAGCGCAACTCTTATAACAAATCTAAACACCGGCCCTCTTGATAAGCACTTTCTTAGCCTAGCTTGGTAGCATAAAATTAAATTACACGACCATTTGAGCTTCATTTTTATGTTAAATTGGAATCCTAGGTTTTATTTCTATCTTTATCCTACTAGAGCTTCCTAGACCGAAAGTATTTTGGCAGTTAAATGTAAAAGCTTGTGAAACTTTCGTGAAGTACCTTCAAGTCAGAGTTTTCGTTGCTTCATGGCTTTTTTCCCCACAAGAATGAATTAGTAGCTCAAGAAATGCCTTCCATTTCTGTCAATTGAGCCAGCCCCTCCTGGCGTTCCACCATCCGGACTCCCTTTCCTCCCTATGCATCCCTTGGTGCAGGCATTACTCCTCATGCTTGTCGGGTTTTCACTAAATGGTTATTTGCAAGTAGTGACATCCTCATTGCAGGCTGTCTATATTGGTGGATCGGTCCTTGTTGTTATATCCTATTAGGATCTACAATGAACTTATAGCAACTCTCCTAAGTTGTAACAGCCAATTTTTTCACATGATATTTTTCAATTTTATAATTTATTAAAAATAATATTTTGTTTTAAAAATAGATTTATGACCCTATAGCACCCACCCTGTATTCAAACCAACTTGCCTAATTAGCTAGTTGTGATTAAGAAAACAAGTATGATTAATTAATTAGATTGATTCTTTTCTAAAAATTAAGATAAGAATTTAGCTGGTTTTCTTTAACCAATAGGATTCTAGTTTGACTAGATATTAAATCTAAATAGAAATTCAATCAAAATCCTACTTGAGGTAGTAAAAAAAGATTAGCCTAATTAATGTAGGATTCAAGTCCCATCCAATTAATTAGATGTAATTTAAATTTAGTTTCTATACATATTGGGATTCAGATTCAAACTTGATTTCTATATCTTTTAGGATTCCTAATTAAATTTGGTTTGCATATTTTAGGATTCCTATTTAAATTTAGTTTTCATATCTTTTGAAATTTCATCTGTAATTAGGATAGTGATTAGAATTCATATTGGTCTTTCCTACTATGAGTAGAAATAAGACTCTTAATCCCCTATAAAAAGGCCCCAACAAGTCTTGTTTTCCTAAACAAAAAATAAAAAAGAGGAGAGCAAAGCATAGGAGAAAGAGGAGAAATAGAAGATGAAAGAAAAGAGAGCTTAATAAAGGAATTTTGGAGCACCTTAGAGATTTCAACATCTCTCAAGCCAAAGACTTAGATTCATCCTAAATTAAGGCCAAGATTAGTTCTTTAACTCATTCTAAATATGCTAATATTATGCTTTATTTTCTATAATTTCTGTTTTATTTAATTACAGATTGAATTATGTACTTTAAACTCAATAAAAACCGAAACGAGACCTGATAAAACACCGATTGAATGAAACTATTATAACATATGATTGGTAATAAATTATTAACCACTGTACTGTTATATTGTCCATTAATGTTACTGAGTATTGAATTTTATTAATGATCACAAATCCATATAATGAACTGAATTTACTGAACTGAATAATTGGTACTAAAATTGACATAAACTAGATTTATGGGGGAAATTGAGAATCCATATGATTTGATGACTAAATATAACTGTGTTACTGTTTTCCTTTTTCAGAGTATCGAGATAGGCCCCAATCAAAACTGTCACTGTTTTCCATACAAGAGGATCGGGATAGACTCCGATCAAAAATACCACTGTTTTCCTTTATAGGAGGATCGAGATAGGTTCCGATTAAATTATTGTTCTATTTTTCCAAGAGTACACGGAGATGCGTTCAGACCAGCCAAGTTCATAGCTTTCTAAATTTTCAAATACCGTAATTAAAAGATGTTGACTTAAAGGCAAATTAATAAGCCACATAATATGTTTAAAAATAAGATTTTCTATTGTTTTAATTGTATAACTTTTTATATTACTGAAATATTATTGTTTCATATATTTTTATTATATTTTATTGAATCACTTTATGCATTGCCAGACGAAGATTGTTACCCAGAGATAGACTCGTCGAATATAGAACATAACGTAATGTATTTTCAAGAGCAAGCAGAGCTACAAGATATAAAACGTGTTTAGTAGTTATTTCTTTATAAGAAAATTGTAAGTAGTACATATGGCTACAATTTTATTGAATGTAAGGAAAAAAAAATTATTATTATTTTAACTAAAAAATTATTATTTATTTTTACTTTTTACCCATATTTTCCGCTGTAACTGACTGTAATATTTATTGAGATTTGTCAAATTATCATTCGATTCCGAAAGTTCCAAATATCCACAATACGGAAAGTAGGGCGTTATAACTGATATCAAAGCCCAGGCTCCTTAAGTCGGTTCAAGTGATTTGATCGGACTTGATTTCATCATAGTCAACAAATTCAAAATCAGTTTAATTTTGTTAGACCATTTCAGATTAAATGCAAATATATATATATATATATATATATATATATATATATATGATTTTGTTATGTAAATTATTTACTTTATTATTATTATCTAAGTAATGTTATTTTACCCTGTAAGGTCTTAAATATTAAATTGAATATAAGTTAAGGAGCAGGGATATCCTTCTAGTTAAATGTTGAGATTTTATCCAATAATAGTTTGCAAGAGGAAGATATTTGGGAGTAATTCCTATACCTATTTGAACAAAAGTATAATCCGCTTTTCCATTCCATAGGTCTTAAGAAATTTCAACGCCAAAATTTTTGCTTAAGGGGATAAAATGTAACACCCACTTTTTTCATATGATATTTTTCAATTTTATAATTTATTAAAAATAATATTTTGTTTTAAAAATAGATTTATGACCTTATAGCACCCACTCCATAGCCAAACCAACTTGCCTAATTAACTAGTCATGATTAAGAACACAAGTAGGATTAATTAAATAAGATTGATTTTTATCTAAAAATATGCAAACCAAATTTAATTAGGAATCTTAAGTAGCTCCCTTTCCTCAGAACCTACAATTGACTAAAATTTAGTGACTTCTTTCTTCCCTCTCTTGAGGGTGCTTCCCTATTAGATGGCTTTCAGATGCTATATGTTGGCATCTTCATTAACATTCATACCCTGCCCTTACTCACTTGTCGACTAGTGATCTTCAAAACATGATTTATGGAATGTTTTGTGGATGCGGGTTTACATTTTAATCCACATGCCTCGCATCTTCCACCATCTGACTGGGGCAATGCACCTCGGATGCTTCATATACTATCCCATTCTATCTCACAGTTTCAAGTTGAGATAAAACATTTTACTTTAGAAATACCACGGTTTTGCCTCATACTCTCAATTCTTAGTTGAGATAGTATTTCTTATTCTTTCACGATCTTCAAGATTCAGCCTTCACCTTCAGTAATACGAGGTGTACATGCCACTAAATGAAGAGGTGAGATTAGGGATGAAGACTAGGAGGCAAATCACGTATAATAAGAAACCAAAGGAAGTGTTCTAATAATAGGTGAGACTTATGAATAAGGCTTTAAAACGAGCCAAACGAGCTTTGGGTCGTTTGTCTGTTCAATTATTTAAATGAGCAAGATTTTTGTTCAAGGGCCTGTTAATTTATTTAATGAACAAGCTTGCACGAGCCCGAGCCAAGCGAAGCTTTACTGGAGCTTATACAGTAAACTTACAACCGAAAGTTAGACAACATCATAATAGCCTCTTTTAAATGACAATTCTGGGGCTTCCTTGGTTCCAGTAGATTGGTAATTAAGGAATGCTAACAAGTTCAAAGGCCTTTGCCAAGTTTCCTTAGGCCTAGTTTGCAAAAATGGAGAAACATCAACTATTTGATGCACTAATTGGACTCGTCATAAAATTCTGGTGGATATTATCTAACCAAGCAAAGAGACTCGCTAACCACGTGATTGACAAGTGACTGATTACTTGTTTTCTATATGGATGTGAAGATGATTTGTGCTGATCATTGAAGATGGTCAATCCTTTTGCCCTTGTCAGTGACTATTGGGATAGGACTGATCATGGAGGGAAACTATAACAATTGGCACATGCTCATCAGATATAAAGGTAGTCTACAGAATCCAAGCAGTAATGACATCAAAGAGATGTCTATATGCAATATTGAAAAGTTTACTCAAGATCAGATGAATAAGTACCAATTTTTTTTGGAGCAACTATTATATATGGCAGGGAAACAACAGCAAGAGAAAACAATGCAAATAATCTCTCTTCCTATTACTAAAAGTAGGCCATGATGACGAATAGCAGTCACAATTTCCTTAATCCATCATGGTTAATAGGCAGCACACTTCGTGATCTATAATGGAAGATAATCCAATTGTTGCATTATGGCTAGGTAAATTATACATGTATCATTAAGCAAGTCGGTGATGGATAGCTATCCTACAGGACACTTCTTATTTTTTAAGTATTCTGCAGCATGTCTAGACCACTTCTCAAACAAGTCCTTAATTATTTAATATAATTGCAATTTTAGTGACTTATTTGACACATCTCAACCACATTATTCATACTAATTGGAGACTTCTCTATTACACACTTCATTGTTACAACCTGAAGTGATTGCATAACATATAGCAAAATAATAATATACATTGAACACCAATAAACTTATAAATGATAGAATTTGGAAGTGAGATAAATTAAGTTACCTTCTAAAAAAGTGAGAAAAGCCAAATATACTGCTTATTTTGGTGTAGGTGTAATGAAAGAAATGTTAAAGTATCACATCGATAAATTTATCATACACAAAGATTATTTATTAAAAGTATCAATAAACACCATCTCATATTAAAAAAAATTTACAGAATATAGATTTTAAAAAATAAATCAGTATCCTTGCTTCACACAGCTTACAACCTATTGAGGAAGTTACTTCAATTTGATGATAAAACCTTTGAAATAATGCACATCCTTTGAAATCTGTTGTAGGGCTCAAAGTTGAATTGAATTTGGTGCACCCAACCAAACCAACGCCCCAGGCTGGGTTGAAATTCTATCAAATAACTACGAGCTTAGATACTAGCCCAATTTTAACTTTCAGATTGAGTTCTGGTTGACATTGAACCTAGGGCCAAACCAAACCAATCTGAGCCAAACGTATTAATAAAGGCATATTGTTAACAAAAAAAACATATATATAATATATGTGATGTAAACTTCACCAGTAATAAATGCATTTGTATTTAGCTATGCAAACTTCTTATTTGCATGCTAACTTAAAGGAAATAGCTAAAGATTTAACACAAGAAATGTGGGCGATTCCAACCCCCCCAACCTTTTCTTATATTGTGATCCTCCAAAACCTAGCATCACCTTCTCTTACTTACCATGCACTAACTCATTTATTTTCTCTGAACTTCTTTTCTTTCCCCATTTCTTCTCAAAAAAAAGGGTCCATGGGCTATGTTTGAGGCATAATCATACTTGATCATTGGATATTATCATTCTATAAAACAATGTAGCAAATCTAGGCCCAATCTTAATCTGCTCCACTTCTCACCTCTTGTTAACTCACTCGGGCTTAATATATGGGCATTTCTGAGCTTCTCTAAAAATTGATAAATCTGAAACAACCCCACTTGATAAGAAATCTCTTTTATTTTTGGATAGGTACCAACCCGACACTTGATGTACTTGTGAGCTTAGAGTTGGAAGATTTTCATCACAAGTTTTGACATGCCAGATTCGGGCTGAGAAATCTAGATAGGCCTGGTTAACATCAAAACTCAGCTGTTTATTAGATTTTCTTGCAGGCCGACAAAGGTGGAGGCATATATGATATGATATATGAAGTAGGGTTGATGGAAAGGAAATACATAATCTCCCTCTCAAGTTTTGTGTGTACCTTAAGTATCTTTTTATTTTCCCTACTCTCTCATTCTAATTCTCTTCCCCTCGTTATTTTTAATTTTGCAAATTTGATTTACATTCGAATTGAGTTTACTTATCACTCTCCTGAATTCATGAGTAACTCATTTCAGTTGAAATGTTTTGTTCCATATGCAGAAAAACCAATTTCAGGCCAGTCTTTCCGGATCTCATGTTTTTCTTCTTTTTCAAACATCAAGCATTATGTAATGTTCCTAAATCATTCCACATCCACACGTTACGTGCTGACTTCCTCTCTCAGACCTTAGATTTCGCTATTGCACTCTCGCTGAAAAAAGGCCTTTTTACTAAGTTCTGACTAGATGACCTGAAGTTTTACATAAGGCCATTTTATAAATATATTGGGAGAAGCAAGATGCGTGTTGATCTTTGTTGTTAAACTGCCTTAAGGTGTTTATATACTTCCAGTTCCTTTGAAAGTCAACTCAATCACATTGCAATGTCCTTATCTTTGAAAATTTACTCAATCAAATTGCATCGTCCTTATCTTTGAAAATTTACTTAGTCACATTCCATTGGCTTTATCTATTAAGTTGAAGGACGGGCGAATCGCCATGCAATATGAAATATTACAATTTAAACATTCGTTAGAAAAAAAAAACCCATACTTTCCAAAGCAGCACAATGAGAAATAAAGTCATCATAATCATCATCAATGAATTCTCAAGTTTTGAGCTAAAATTTACCAATAAAAAGAGATCGCGCAATATCCTCAAAAATAGATCGCCATCTGAACATTCTTCTCAACGAACCCACACTTTTCATAAAACCCCCTCAGCTCTGGCGTGCAATCGAGAATCACCTTATAGCACCCGACTCTCTTAGCGTGGTCTGCGAGGTAATTTACCACCGTCTGCCCTAATTTCTTCCCCCTGACGCCATCATCGACCACCACGTCCTCGATGTGGCCGACCTTGCTGCAGCCCCTGAGGAACTTCTTCTCCACAAAGACGGATCCTGTGGCGACGATCCGGCCGGTTGACGGGTCCTCTATGACGCAGATGATGTGGTCTTCGGCGAGGGCGGCGAGCTCGCGGAATCGGAGCTCGAATTGGGCGTCGGTGATTTGAGGACAGGAGCTGAGTTGGGAGAGGAGGTCGATGAACCCTTTGGATTTGTCGCCAAGCTCCAGCCTTCGGATTGGGAATCGATCATCGGATCCCGATGATGGGGTGCCGGTAGCCGCCATTAGCTCCGGCAAGTTTGGAGACAGGAGCTGTGGGTTTCTATTTTAGGAGGACTGAACTGAGAAACCCGTGTGAATAGGGGAGTTTCCAAAGGAGCACACCACTTTTCCTAGTGAGCCCACTATATTAGTTCCGGGCTTTTCAGCCCGGACAGTTGAAAATGGGTTCACTAGGAAAAATAGTGTGCTCCTTTAGAAACTTCCCGTAAATAGGGAAGATCCGGATCAGGATCGGGTCGGAATCGGGATCGGGTTCGGTCGGATCTTGTCAGATCCACTTTGGCAATCCAATATAAACTGGGACACACCGAGTTTTCCAAGGTCACTCCAAAAAATATTCAAGAGGTTTTGCAAGTCGATCTCTTAATTCTACAATAATATATTATAGATTCCTAAAAATTTTATATTTTGATACTAGTCTTTCAAAATATTTAAATTACTCCAGTTTAATACCTTTATTAGCTAATCCGTCCAAACAAATTGCGGTTTATAATTTTATTTATAAATAGATATGTCAAATGACCTGAATATCCTTATGTAAGTTAGAAAGGGTTTGTAGATAAGGGTAATCACGTAACTTTTTTGTGGGGAGAACTCGCGGTGGACGAACTAAAGAGTGGAACTGCTCGCGAGCAAATAGGTGAATCGATGAGGGATCTTGGCGGGCGGGCGAAGCTTCTTAGTAGCGAAGAAGGCAGCACGACAAGCCTAACTAAAGAGTGGAATTGCTCACGGGCGAAGTCGCGGTGGTGAGGGATCTTGGCGGGTAAGGACGATTATAATCATAACAACAAGTACATTAAAATCAACACTATATAGTAATTCTAGAGACAAGGATGATTATAATCATAACACCAAATATCTTCACCATCTCATCTATCTTCTTCTCCATCGCAACAAGATGATCCTCTATTTTTCTCATATGCACCTCGAGGTTCTTTGTGTCTTCAACCCACCTGAAATGCCCGCAACATAGATTTCTTTAGCCTTTGTATGTCGCGAATCTCCAGAAATCCAAACTTCTATTTGGCCCTTGCCTTGACGTCCTCCTCCGAATGGGTAAACCACATCTACAGTGCTTCTCAATTTCATCTCCAACATGGTTTGGATTTGGAGTGAAACGGCTATTAGAACAAATTATTCTTTTCAGCTTTGTAGAAGAAATTCTTGGGGCTATAGTTCAGGCTACGGGAGACAGCTAGAAGAAACTAGGGTTGGATTTGGGAAAGTGAAGGTAGTGGGAGGAGAGAGAAGTTAGGGTTCTATGGGGAGATTATGGATTGGAACTCTAGGATTTGCTCATCATTATTTGGAAGAGAGCATATGAAGGGAGAAAGAGAGGTTGAAAATGAAGGGTTGAACCTATCTAAGAGGAGAGGAAGAAAGAGAAAAAAGTAGGAAAATTAACTGTCATTTTTCTCTCTTCTCAGTTCTGGCCTAGGGATATAATGGAAAGAGAGGGGCCAAATTTTAACTTTCTTAACGGAACTGACTTAGGGGAACTAAACCGGAGTAATTTAAATATTTTGAGATACTAATATCAAATACAAAATTTTCAGGAATCTATATTATATTATTGCAGAATTAAGATGTCGATATGCAAAAACCCCCCAAATTCAAAATTATTAAAAGTTTGTCATATATTTTATGAATTAATTTATCCTCTTCTTTTCAACCATGTGACCCTTTCTGTTTTGTGTTGTTTAAGTACAAAAAAATTCTCCATCTCATTCCATTCTTCTCTTCCCTAGCAAAAGAGGGGGTAAATTTGGTTCTAAAAATCACTTTTCTCTTGTTCCTCTATAGTTTACTCTTCCTTCGAATGTTTTCTCTTTGAATCTACGCATTCAGCAGTGAAGAATTTTCAAGGGAGATTTGAAAAAATCTGAAGATAATTATCAAGGTAAAGAAGGAAATCGTTCTAATAGATAAGTTCAACCGAAGCAAAGGTGTGACACCCCAAATCACATAGGTGGGACCGAGTGTGTGTCCCAATAATGGGTAAAGTGTCATCAGTAGGCACTCTCAAAACCAGAGTACACGAGACTATTTTTTCTTTTCCAAATACTAGCAAGAGATATGGAAGTGTATAAATATGAGATATATCTCACAAGTTTGAATCCATCTACCACAACATCACATGCATGAATATGTTAATAACCAAAACAAGTATATTGAAATGATAAGAAATATGTATACATCAAAATATTGCTCATATAGAGTCAAGTACAGTATCAGAATGGAGCAATATAAATACTGAATATATATAAGGGAGTCAGAATATCACAAACAGAACTAGAAACTAGGTTACATATGCATATAGAAGCCAAAAATGTTAGATACACAAAAGGAATGAAAATCGTACATGAAGTTGGCTACTTGTGCTTAGCCTACTCTAGGAAATGTGGATCCTCGAGAGATTGGTTCTTCTCCTCCTCGGGTACTGCTCTTTCGGTTGGTAAATTTAGGGTGTGATAATCTCAGAAGTTAGAACCCAAATAAAAATACAGACCCAAATTCATGCGATACTATAAAAATTATATCAGTGTGGCATGCAAGTAGGAACAATATAAAATATGCATACGAATAAATCATGCACTATATGATATATATAGTATAACATGATCAAGCAATAAAGCATGCCAAATATAACAAGAATCATGTGGTTTATGATATGCATAATTTAACATAAATCATGCAGTACATAATATATGTAGTATAATGCAATCAAGTAACAAGATATGCCAAATATAATAAGAATTATGTAGTACATAATATACATAAGAAAACCTGATCAAGCAAGTATAATTCTTTATCAAGCAATGTCAGATTCTAGAGATGGCCCCCATTGGATTCTAGAGGTGACTCATATGAATTTAAGCGGTGGCCCCACTTTTTTGTGTGGCACTTTGTCCTATGTAACACTTAGTTCCGTACACTTCTACATAGTATCTAACTATAAGGAGATGTTGAATTCTAGAGATAACCCTATGGAATTCTCGAGGTCTCCCACGGATACAAGAGGTAGCCCCCATTTTCTGTGTGGTACTTTATTTCGTATAACACTTAATTTTATGTGTCACTTAGTTTCACACAATCTTGATGTAAGATTCTAGAGGTGACCCCATAAAGTCTAGAGGTATCTTCCAAGAATTCAAGAGGCAGCCACCACTTTCTGTATGGTATTTTGTTTCATATAGTACTTAGTTCTATGTGATACTTAGTGCCACAAATTTTCGACATCGAATTCTAGAGATAGAGATGACCCCAATGGATTCTAAAGGTAACTCACACAGATTCAAGAGGTGGCCCACACTATTTGTGTGATACTTTGTTCCGAGTAGTATTTAGTTTCATGTGGCACTTAGTTCCACACCTATATATTAATAGCCATATGAGTATGAAATAATATGCACAGTGATACTGAAAAGTACAAGAGTTATGGAATATATTAAATGCATGAAGTATAATTTCCAAGAAAGAATAACATATGTATGTAATAACATGTTTGAATATCATGCATGCATGCATATCATATCTTAAATCTAGTGTTACATGCACAACAAGAAATGTTTGCCAAGACATAAGCTAAGATAGGTCTCAAATCAAAATATACAGGTAATAACATGAGTGATTGAACATGTGTACATATGTATTATATCATGTGTTGAGTGGGGCATGCACGGACATGATATATGTGCTTAGGTTGCTGCAACTCAGTAGGCAGTCAAATGTTTTAGGTCTTGAACGACTAGCGTAAAATGGAATTAGAGATTGAGATTTGGTATAATTGTAGAGAATTCATTCATCTTTCTAATGAATCTTAAACTACTTAATTGGACTTGTAGAGTAGAAATTATGGTTATTTTACTATGGATATATCGCTGCTGCTATGGACCTGGTACAGTTATAATTTTTAGATTAGATTTGACTAAGATAACTAAATTTGGAGTTTCATCGGTCTACATAATTCAATTAGCTTTCCAATGAAACTTGAATGGACTCAATTTGAATTCTATAACGAAAGTTATGACTAATTTACCATGTATCTATTGTTGTAGTGCTGCTGACTTGGTACATTCCATGCTATTTTTGGATGGGTAGATGTCTAAATTAGGATTTGATATAATTGAAAGAATTATAGTTTAATAAATTATATTTCTAATGACACTGGAATGAGATTAATCGGAGTTAAAATGCAAAATTTATAGTTAAGATGGACTGTCATATATGTATAGACAGCAACACATTTTGTACATGTATAACATGCACGGTGGATACATACAATGAAACTCAAGTTATATGTAAGTTTGGGCATTTATAATCATGAAATTTGATTAATAATATATATGGTATCATATGAGAGGAAGATTATATTAAGAAATTGCAACTTTAAAGGGATAAGAGTGTATTCTTATCTCTTATTGAATCCGAATCGGAAATTAATCGATATTGACGCAATTGCTTCTCAAAAGTAGAGAAAGTTCCCAAGAATCACACTAGGAAATTGGGACTTGAGTTGGGGAATATTTTTCCATATTAATGGAGAAGTTTAGAGTTGATTTAGAGAGATTAAACTCAATGAGCAATATAGAGGATTTTCAGCCCACTCTTAGGCTGAATATTTGACAATTTATTTAAGAAAAATAGAGAGAGAATTAGGATTTAAGTTATCAAGAAAAAATGAAAAGGAGAATGAGAGGAAGAAGCTTGATACTTTAAGATTTTTTGAAATTATTTCAGAGGTCAACTAACTGGTAGAAAGTAAGATGATGTTATGTTAGAAAACCTTTAAACTTTATCTTAGTTAAAAGTTTGTTATTGGGTCAATTTCTATTCAACTTTGGTCAAGGATGGCTGCTGGATTTCTAGAGATAAATTTGAAGTCGTAGAAGGGTAAAATTGAAATTATTAATTTAATTTGATTATTTTAATAGGGTATTTGCCCGAAAATCAGACGATATGGAATAATTCAAGAAAATATAGAAAAATCTAAAATAACAAGATAAGAGGTTTTCACTTTACAGAATTTAAAATTGAAAAGTAGATTAAAAAATATAACTCAATTTACTCAATATCCTCTCATATTAGTATCCGAGTTCCCGAGCTGATACAAATAATACAGAATAAACAGATAAAGGACTTGAGAGTTAGGATTGTTACATTCTACCTACCTAACAAAAATTTCGTCCTCGAACTTCAAATCAAGAGCGAAAGGTAATAATATGGTAAATGGAGAAGTACCTATTCAATAATAAATTTAAATAGGCACGGATATCATTGGAATAGATGTAGTATAGATATCTCTCCCGAATGTCATCCTCCTGCTTTGATGCCAGTCACTCGGAGAGTAATTATCCCCACTTCAAATGTTAATGTCTAACCCCGAGTCTAAGGTAATATATAGTATGGTATACTGGATGATGAATGCAGATAATGTGAAGCAGTATGATGTACCGGAGTCAAATAATATACATGCAGGAATATAACCAATTAAAATAGTAGCTGTCATAGCTTCTCCGAAAGTACAAGCTTCCTTTGCTATCAAGGCATAAACTTGACTCTATCTGCGTAGTGGAGCTCTATCTACTAGTAGGAATAATATAAAAGATGTATAGAATGAATTATGAACTGCATGGTATATATATAGTATAATGTGATCAAGCAGTAAAGCATGTCAAACATAACAAAAATCATGTGATATATGGTATGTATAATTTAACATAAATCATATAGTAAATGGTACATGTAGTATGATGTGACCAACAAACAAGCTATGCCAAGTATAATAAAAATCATGTGGTACATGGTATGCATAAGAAAATAAGATCATGTAAGTATAATACTTTGTCAAGCAATATTGGATTCTAGAGGTGGCCTCCAATGGATTCTAGAAGTGGCTCGCACGGATTCAAATAGTGGTTCCCACTTTTTATGTGGCACTTTATCCCGTATAGCACTTAATTCCATACGGCACTTAGTTCCATACACTTCTGGCTAATATCTAGCTATGATGAGATATTGGATTTTAGAGGTGATCTCCATGGATTCTAGAGATGTCTCTCATGGATTCAAGAGATAGCCCCTACTTTCTATGTGATATTTAGTTCCGTGTAGCACTTAGTTTCACACAATTTTGATGTCGGATTCTAAAGGTGACTCCCACTTTCTATGTGGTAGTTTATTCTATATAGTACTTAGTTCCATATGGCACTTAATGACACACATTTTCAACGTCGGTTTCTAGAGGTAACCCCAATGGATTCTATCGGTAACTCATACAAATTTAAGAGGTGTCCTCCAATATTTGTGTGGAACATATTAACATGCATGAAGTATCATTTTCAAGTAAGAATAGTATATATAATAGCATGCATAAACACACATGTGTGCATATATATCATATCTTAAATCAAGTGTTATATGTACAAATAAGGAATATATACTAAGACAAAAGTTAGGACATGTCTGATCAATATGTACAGGCAATAATAAGAATGATTAAACATGTGCACATATGTATTATATCATGCGTCGAGTGGGACATGCACGGACATGATATATGTGCTTAGGTTGCTGCAACTTAATGGGCAATCAAATTTTTCAGGTCTTGTGTGACTAGTACAAAATAAAATTAAAGGTTGGGGTATAGTGGTAGAGAACTCACTCATCTTTTAATGAATCTTAAACGAGATTAATTGGAGTTTTAGAGCAGAAGTTATAGTTATTTTACTATGGACATACTGCTGTTGCTATGGATCTGGTATAGTTATGATTTTCTGATTAGATTTGACTAAGATAACATTAAATTTAGAGTCAAAATTTTTTATCATCCTAGATAATTCAATTAGCTTCCCAATGAAACTTAAATAGGCTCAATTGGTTCTATAACAAAAGTTATGACCAATTTTCCACGTATCTATTGTTGCATTGTTGCTGACCTGGTACAACAGCTATATCAGAACTTCTATGCTATTTTTGGAAAGGTAGATGGCTAAATTTGGAACTGATATAGTTGAACGAATTATAGTTTAGTGAATCATATTTCTAATAGCACTAGAATAAGGTAAATCGGAGTTAAAATGCAAAAATTATAGTAGTTCTAAAATGCACTGCCGTGTATGTATAGACAGCAACACGTTTTGTATATGTATAACATGCACGGTGTGATATATACAATAAAACTAAGTTACATATAAGTTTGGGTATTCATAATAATGAAATTTGATTAGTAATATATATGGCATCATATGAGAGGAATATTATATTAAGAAATTGTAAGTTTAAAGGGTTTGAAAGTGTATTCTTACCTCTTATTGAATCCGAATTGGAAATGAACCGATATTGACGCGATTGCTCTTCAAAAATGAAGAGATTTTTCAAGAATCACACTAGAGAACTAGGTCAGGAGCTGGGAAATATTTTTGCATATTAGTGGAGAAGTTTAAAATTGATTTGGAAAGGTTAAACTCAAGAACAAAACTCATAAGCAATATAGAGGATTTTCAGCCTATTCTCATAAGCAATATAGAGAACAAAACTCATAAGTATAATAAGATAAGGGGTTTCCACTCTGTGGAATTTAAAATTGAAGACTATATTGAAAAATATAACTCAATTTAATCAATATCGTTCAGTATCAGTATCTGAATTCCTGAGCTGATATGGATGAACGGAATAAGCGATAAAGTGCGTAAGAATTAGGATCATTACAACAGGTTTGTCTAAAAACTGAGAGATTTTTATTGTTCTTTGTCATAAATTTTCCAGCTACTTATAGGTTCGTCAAAATTAACTGTCGAATGGTGTTCAATCCATTTAGCTATTCGAAGTTAAAGAGTTATTAACCTATTCGACTATTAGAAAATGATCAAAGCATTTTAGTGTTTAATTAATCTCTTTTCATCATAATTTGTATATTTTTGTTGTTTAATCTAAATACAAAGGTGTTAGAAACTCTATTTTTCCACAGCTAATTAATTTTCTTTAATTTTCATGATGTGCATATGGATGCATCCATCTAGCGTAGTCAAGTTTAGTCCATTTCTGTAAACTATACTTGCATGTTACTATTTTTCAGATGGGTTAGTCATATACTTAGAATGAAAACATCTTGGTTATCTTGTATGATTAATTTGTTGAATCGCAATCATTTAACAGTACAAATGTGTAGTCTGAAAACTATGTTTGTCATAGCAATCACTAAATTGAATGTTGGTAGTCTGACAAAGAAAACAAAGGTGACAATTGGGTTGAGCAAGGTGGTCAATCTATATTGAAAGACGGAAAAGGCAGTACTGAGATGATTAGGAAATAATAGGAAAAGATTTTGTAACCAGTATACATTGTATATTAATGTTGGTTTGTAAAAAATCTTTTCCCATTATATTAGTACATATAATGGCATATAATGTTACTTAGAAATCTTTATGATAAAAAAATAGTAGGAAAAGATTATTAGTAATGTTCAGAGGTTGAGTTTTTCATAGTGTTTATTTTTTCCTTAAATTTTCTTTACTTGGACATCCTTTTTAATATAATTTGTGGGGTTTTTTTTTTATTGATTTTGTGTGTTTAAAGATTGTAAATAGCAAAAAAACTACCATGGTTTGGATTTTTTTTTTCTCACTCGATATGTATAATAGATGGCCTTTTCTTTCCAAGATGGGGCAAAAAATTTGTTCCAAATTTTGTTCATGGGCTTGTGTAAGTCGAACAACACATATGTCAGTTAGTTTTCGTCAGCCACCAGCAAGGATTGTGGCAATTTTTTTGCCCTCAAATCGTTCAGGTGGTGCACGCTGACTGACCATTACATTATTTAGTTTATGCATGCCGAATGGTACTTGTACGTTTGGGGACATGAAAGGTTTACGTATTCCTCTCCTTTTCATATATTTGTCCATCCTCTGATTCATCTCCATGCAAAATAGTAACCATCATCAATTTAGTGGCCTCTGATATATTTCTTGATCACCTATCATGTTGCACTAGTGATGAGCGGACAGATCCAAAAAACCAGCCCTTGGGCCATTTTATTCAATTTCGAATTAAAAAAATAAAATTTTTATTTTTAATTAAAATTTTGGATAGGGCAAACCAAGAACTAATCCTTGGACTAGCCATTATATGCATATGCTGCACTAACATACTAACTCAAGTGAGAAGCATTATTAGATTTGGCACCAGTGAAAGTTCCCGTACAATTAACAAAATATAAGATATAAAAGCTAAATATAAATGGCCAGAGTATATGATGAATCTCGGCTGTAGGGATATACTCTTCGTAAGGAACCTCACCCATGGAGAGGCCCGACGCCTCATACATCTCGTGGAGAGTAACTTCTAGCTCACCTACTGGTGTGAAGAAGGTGCCGGTTTCAAAGTTATACATTTCCAGGAGGCTGAATAGATGGTATGAACTTTGGAGCAAGTCAAACTGGACGTTCCTGATAGCTTTGTATAAGCCAATCTCCTTCAAAATCTCCTCATGGACGTCCAGCACGTATTTGACGAGCCTGAACCACCACATGTTGCCTGAAGAGTGAATCCATCCGGACAACCTGAAGTACTTGGCGGGGTACTGTCCACCCTTGGCCATGAATTCACTAGGAAAGGTCTTAACATGAGTTGGGACTTCACCAACAGGGTGCTTCTTGGTGACTCTGCCCGGAAGAAGCCCAGTAATACATCTGGGGAGACCATCTTGGAAAGCTCCATTTGCGCCGAATTTGCCGGTCGCAACACCGTAATACTCACGAGTTAGCTCCCATTCTAACTCGCGATGAGAGGACAGTCTCTGTAGATATATCAAAGGACAGTTACGTTCCATGTCAGGAAGGAACATTAGCAAGTCGCCGGTCTGATAGAGCCATTTGCTCTCTTCTTCAAATAAGATCTCGTCCGAGTGCTCCATTGCATCTCCGAAAAGGAATGCGGGCTTCTCCAATGCTTCTCGGCTAGTTGCCTCGAAGGGAGCATAGGTAATTATCTCCATTGCAGTAGCGGGGTTGTATCTGATCAACTTCTCCCTGCACTCCCTCAAGCCCGACTTATATGTAGGGAGATCGGTGGTGAAGCGGAATTGGGTCGCCAAGTCTGCGCCCCCAACATAACCGAAGTGATGCCCTTGGGAGATTGGATCCACTGAATAGCCAACTACAGAAGAAGAATCAGAGTTAGAAAAATTTTGAAAAAATTCAGAAAATCTCTTAAGTGTAAAAATGCGGAGCCAAAAATAACTTCGCGCGAGGCTAAGAAGATAGCTTCACGTTCTATTAAAATGCGAAGTTAATAAGCCAAAAACGTAAAGCTAAAGGAATAACTTCGCATTCAGCCAAAAAACGCGAAGCTAAGGGAATAACTTCGCGTTCACAAACGCGAAGTTAAATCTGTAACCTCGCGTAAAAATGAGACAGTTAACAAAAATAACTTCGCGTATCAAAATGCGAAGATGACGCGGTAGTTTCGCGTAGAAAAAGACCAGAGGTCTCTTCTTTCCCAAGCCGTTCGACCAGAGTACAGCAATTTTGCCGGTGAAAGAAGTGATTGACCGGTTAAAACCGAGCCAAATCATTCTAAGATCATCCTAAAGGGCTTGAAAGATGGGGGTTTTACCTCCAATCGGCGCGGCGTGGACTGCTCCGCCACTGTGGCTGCTGTCGCGGCCAATGCCACCGCTACTAGCGCCTGCGCCGGTGAAGAAGAGGTGCGAGAAGAAGAGCTCTTCTTGGGTGCCATTGCTATGGAAAGAATCGACGAAAACTTGGAGAAATCGATGAAAATCCGATCGACTCGCCTGGTCGCCTGAATCGCCTGATTTCTGGAAAATTTCTTTGAATGAAGTGAAGAAGAAGAAGAGTTAAGACTCTATTTAAATGAAAAAGCCCGCCCCTTGGTATTCGGCACGAGAATCAGAACAGTTACTGAGCAAAATGCGAGGCTATTAGCTTCGCGTAAATATACAAAATGCGAAGATAACTTGGTATTCTAACTCCTCATTCAAAGTTGAAGATCCGAAGTATTCCAAAATTTGTTAAGTTCTAAGCCATTTTGAAAACTTTGGAGGGGGTTCTGTTGGTAGTGAAAATTTCTAAGTAAAAAGAGTTTTCCACGCAGAACGCGGAGCTAATCTATAACTCCGCGTTTGGCTACTTAGCCTCGCATTTGAGTAAAAAATGGAGCTAATCAATAGCTCCGCGTTTTGGTTTTCTAGTTTTGCGTTTTGACGCGATTAGCTCCATGTGAGGAGATTTCATCAGAATCATAAATTGATTATGATTGAGATTTGGGCTTATCCAATACCCGAATTGAGTCTAATCAGAGCTCTAAATCAAGAGATTTAAATCAGAATTAAGATATTTGATTAGAATCCTTGATGAACACAAATTCTATTCAATTGGAAACTCTCATATTGGCCCAAGGCTATAAATACCCTCTTGAGGAAGCCTTTGGGGATCTTTTTGGAGCATTGAATGAGTTCAAATTACGCGTGAGAGCCTTAAACGAATCAAGATCAGCAGAGAAAGATCAAGTCGGCCGTCATCTTCGTCAAGCAAGAAGATCATCGACATCAGATCGTCCAAAAGAGCTATTTAGTAGATCTCATCGCTATGAGAACCAACTTCATATTGTAAAAGAGAGCGATAGATTATAAATCCTCTTGTTTGTTTTCTTTTGTTCACTTTCATTATAATTAAGTTATTCCAATGGAAGGAGGCAAGAATTTTGCTATGAACAAACTGGCGATCACAGTGGGAGACGTCTCTTTTACTGAAAAAGAGATCGTGGCGCAATCTGACATCGAGAGGATCGGATCCGACGTTAACATGCTCGTCATGGAGATCGACCAGCAGAAATAAGAGGAGTACCTCTCATCTGAGTTAGGTAACTTGACCGAAACGCGGCGCTATCGTTGCGTGCGCTCCATACCCGTAAATTAGGAATCCACCGTTAATCGGGGACCCTTGGAGACTACGGCCATAAAGCCATCGTTTGGGCAGGAAACCCTAGCAGAGGATGACCTCCCTACTGCCGAAGAAGGCTCGAGAACTGGATTGATCAGAACCCAACTCCGAAACCGAAATCGGAGAGCTAGGCGAAAAGCCCGCAAAGCCCGTGTTAAATGTGAGGCTAATCAGGCGGCAAAACGTGAGGCCACAGTGCCTCGCGAACTGGCTTGTATTAATCATATGACCAGTCAGTATCGCGTTGAACATGAAGCTGCAACTTGCGTTAATCGCAAGGACAAGCCAGCATGTGATTCTTCATGCGAGGCTATTTTATCAGGATTTAAAACTAGTAAAACTCGCGTTAATCGTGAGAATAAACTGCCCTTAAAGCCAGCGTGTGATGGTGATTCTCTACGCGAGGCTAACACTGAGCTTAGCGTAAAACGCGAAGCCAGTGAGACTTGCGTTAATTGAAAAACTCCTTACCTTCGCGTAAATCACGAAGATGATTTTCGGACGTGTGTTAATCACAAGAATCGCGTTAAACGCGAAGTTATGACTTGCATAAATTGCAAGAATAAGCAAGTGTGCAAGAAGTTTCTTCTATGCGAGACTAAAATACCAGAAGTTAAACTTCTGCAAAAACACCAAGCCAGCGCAAAACGAGAGGCTAGCGTATCAAAATGCGAAGCTATTACTCAGCCTCGCGTATCAAAATGCGAAGCTACTTCTCAGCCCCCGCGTATCAAAAACCGAAGCTATTTCTCAGCTCCGCGTATAAAAAACCGAAGCTATTTCTCAGCTACACGTAAACCAAGCTGAATACAAAATCTGGGTTGATAATCGCACTGTTGGACCAGAACTTGACACTAAGAAACTCCAGTGGGCCCTTGGACCCTCTCAACAGATGAGTGGGCCCCACGACTCGTGTCCAAAGTCACTGACCTCAGAGAATATTTAACCAAGAAAAGAAGTATAAATCAAGTTCAGTCGGATCCTATTTGTCATTGCGAGTAGGTTATGACGACAGTATTTGCTGTGATGAACAATTGTTGCTGCAGTAAGAAAAGGGTATCGGTGTTTGACCGATTAACTGAGTCGGACAATAATCCTTCTAAAAAGACAAAAACTACTCCCCGAGAAAAAGAATGGAGAATTGTAACTTCTAATATGGTCAGAAAGGAGAAGAAAGTCGTAGATAAGGAGGATGATTCAGAATCAAGCGAGGAAAAATCTCATCATCTTACTCGACTTAAATCAGGAGTTGTCCCTCCTCGAAATTACAAGAGACTTGTAAAAGGTTTTTATGACGACGACAGCAACAACTTAGCCATAGCTTCACCTCGCTCTTCTGCATCGTCCCGACCACAAAAATCATCATCACATATGATGGATAAATCTGACGACATCGATCAAAGATTGGAGGCCCAAGAACAGATGATTTGAGATCAACAAAAAATGATCGAGTATCTCAAAATGATGCTCTTAAAGGTGGTCAAAAACGCCCAAAAAAGTCGAAGATAAGCTAAAACTTCTTCAGAATCACTGCCAAAGAAAGAAAAAGAAACTCCGTTTAAAGTGAACGAAGAAGATAAGAAAGAAAAGGCTTACTCAACATATGAGAATGAAGATAAATATTCTTTCCATGACCCTCATGAAGAGAAAATTGAAAAATTACAGAGCCAACTTGATCCCTTGATGCACAAGAAGGAACTGAAGGAATCGGGGGTTTCGAGACTGTACTCGCATGAATGGGATTTGGCACCATATTCCGAAAAATATAAACTGCTCAAGTTGGAGCCATATGACGGGAAAGGATCCCCCAGTTAGCATATCTACTACTTCTTGTCTCAAGCGGGGCATTTAATAGGCAATGACCCAATAATGACTAAACTATTTGCAAGTACGTTGTGAGGGCCTACCTTCACATGGTTTATGCAGTTGCTTTCAGGTACCATCAATACCTGGTATGACATTGAGAGACATTTTCTCGCACGTTTCTTTGAGGATGATACCGAAATATCGGTTCATTCCCTCCTTGCAACAAAGCAAGGGGAACAAGAAACGGTGAAGGACTTTATATAAAGGTTCCGGGAGAAGTCCGTGCATTGTAAACATGGAATGGTCTAGGAAACTCTGGTGAAAACTTGCAGACATAATCTCAAAACCAATGTGCTCTTAAAAATGGGAGTCGTAGAGTCCAAGACTTGGAAGGATTTGCTCAAACAGGGGGAGCAAGCCGAAGACTTGATCCGCCGAGTGGAAGAATCTCGTGGAGTAAGGAATCTTAGAAATAATAGGCCGCATGCACAAAGTAACAATAAGAATAAGGGGAAAGCAGTAATGGCATCAGATACCGCTCCACAGAAGACAAATCCTCTAAACCCGAAGCCCCAAAATAAAAAAAGCACGGGACAGAATAGGCCCCGACAAGAGAGGATCTATACCTTTAAGGCAGAACAGACGCCTACACTCTTCCACCTGCTCCTTAGGAAGGAAATGTTGAAACTTTCAGAAAATAGGAAACCGGAGGATGCTGGTAAAACCAATGACCATAACTATTGTTTATACCACAAGAATGTTGGACATCCTACTAAGGACTGTTACCCTCTGAAGAACAGGATTCAAGTATTGATAGAGGGTGGAGTCTTGACGCTGAAAGAGAAACAGAAGAAAATTACTGCTAATATAGCAACCCTGGTGGTAGGGACCCATGAGTTCCCTGCAGGAGTAACTCCAATACCAGAAGGGAAACTGATCATGAAGAATCATGACCCACATGAAAGAGCACAAAAAGGACTTGTTTCCGTAACAACACAAAGAGGGAAAGTCATGTGGGTCCACCCTGATCTATTACAGGATGAACAATGGACCATCTCAGGGAGCCAGAGGAGAAAGCGGTCTAGTAATACTATTTCCGCGAAAATAAAAGAAGAGTACATAGTTACAGGAGTATTCACGGACTCTGAAGAAGAGGCCGAAACTATGGCCACTCACCAAGATGAGGCAGGTCCCTCCGATACTCGATCCGGTAAAGCCTACCTCAAAGACTACACTAGAGTAGACCCAAAGAATATATACGAGGAACTCGCGAAACCTACAAAGCAAAAGGGGCTTCGTTTTCAGAAGAATCCAGAAAAAAAAATGAAGAGGTCAAGGATGCTATGTTCAAATTTGACATAATAGCTCAGTTGGCTAATATCCCAGCTCGAGTTGCGCTTTACGAGTTGCTGCGATTATTGAAATCAACTCGCGAAGTATTAAGAGAGGTTTTGGCAGACTCTGAATCTTTCCTAGCACAGATCGTCGAGCTAGCAGATGAAGAACAGAATTCCTGCCCCGCTGTCATCAAGTGAGGAGGCAGGTACCACAGATTACCTTTTCCCCAGAGGACATGTGGGTAAGGAATATAAAGCATAATAGGTTTTTATATTTCACCGGATATGTCGGATCCACAAAGGTGGACGGCATTCAAATTGATCCAGGGTCTGCATTAAGCATCATTCCCTGAAGATTGATGCAGCTATTGGGAATTTCGCCCCATCGCTTTACACCAACAAATACTATGATATACGGGTTTAACGCCAATGATAGCTGTCCCCTCGAAAAAATCTGACTTCGATGTCAAATCGGGGATTTGAGAACAGAAGTTACGTGCTACGTTATTGATGCAGACACGTCTTACAATATTCTACTGGAGCGACATGGATCCATGCCTATATGATAGTTCCATCGACTCTCCATCAATGTATGAAATACTGCGATCAACAAGGAGAAGTCCGGACACTAGTTGCAGATAGGCAACCATTCAAAGAGCTAGAAAATTACTTCACTGATACTATGCTCTACAAGCCAGCCCATTAGATCCTCTATAAGAACTACAAGGACCCTCAAGAACCCGACGATAGTAGCAATGAGGCAGACACTGAACACAAATCTCCGGAAGAGGATGATAGGGGTGACTATGAGATAAACCCTCATATAAATTTTAATGTGAATTTCGATAGTAGTGTAACTAATGTGGTTGAGGATGAGTGGGTTATTAATGAAAATATAAAATTAGTCTACGAGCCTGCTATCACTACAGAGTCTGAGTTTTCTTGTACTTCCACCGAGGCAGATGACCTGTCCAAACTTGAAATTTTGGCGGTATATCATTTGCCAATCAGGTCATCTCTCCTCTTTCGGTCCAAAATAATGAAGGGACGAGATCACTTCTTTGAAGTACCTCCACGATAGGTATCTCAAAAGCCAATTGTCTTCGGCAAAGTGATCGCGTCGCCTAACCAAAGACAAAGTAGTGAAAGTGATGAATAAACATCACCTCAATTGCACTTATACGAGCAAAAGTCCCGACGAATGATGGAGAAGATGGGTTATAATTTTACCCAAAAACCAGGATTAAACTTTGGAACAAGGCGACGAAATCTCATACCCTTATTTAGACCAAGAGAAAAGAGCCCAGATATTACTAGAAAACTCGAAGGGGGTTAGGCTATGTATCCACTCCTCCCTCGCCGCCATACAAATACGAAGAGAGCTCTTCGGCCGAGGAAGATTTATATAAGTCTGATCATGATTCGGATCTAAATACTGGCACTTGGTTTCAATCTCTAACAGCAAATATGGTTTCAGCCGCACCAGAAAGCGACGAGGAACCAATCGATGTTCAAGATGATTCCTAGGCTAAACGCATGGATACTCTCTGGGATGTCCGTTTTGAACAACGCGACCCGCCCACAGAAAATAAGCTAGCACAAGTTAACATGGGAACGGAAGAGAATCCGAACCCCATTTTCATAAGCGACACACTAACTCTCTTAGAAAATGAGGAACTTATATCCCTTATTAAAAAGTATATAGACGTATTTGCATGGAGCTATGAAGATATGCCCGGGCATGATCCTCAGATTACCACGCACTGGTTAAATATTAAAGAAGACGCCAAGCTAGTCAAACAACAGCAAAGGCGTTTTCGACAAGAATTAATAGAGGCGATAGTTGCTAAGATTAACAAGCTCATAAAATCAGGATTTATTCGTGAAGAACAACATCCTGACTGAATAGCCAATATAGTGCCAGTTCATAAGAAGAACGGCAAGATCCGGATATGCATCGATTTTCGAGATTTAAATGCTGCATGCCCTAAGAATAAGTTTCCACTCCCGATTATCGATGTAATGATCGACAACACATGCAGTTACGAGAGGATGTCCTTTATGGATGGCTTTCAGAATGTCGTTGGGGGTGTACTATTATACAGTAATGCCCTTTGGTTGAAGAACGCAGGTGCCACCTATCAACGCGCAATGAGCATTATATTTAAAGAACATCTGCGTAAAACTATGGAGTGTTACGTAGATGATTTGGCGGTCAAAAGAAAAAACAAAGAAGACCATCTTCAGGATCTGAGAACAGTCTTCAATCTCATGCGAAGACATCACTTGAAGATGAATCCTGCTAAGTCTTTCATGGGGGTGTCCAATGGAAAGTTCCTTGGATTCGTAGTTACTTCAGAAAGAATTTTCCTTGATCCCGAAAAGGTAAAAGCAATCAAAGAGATGCCACCTCCCCGCAACCTTAAAGAGTTGAGGGGATTACAAGGAAAATTGGCTTATATCCAGCGCTTTATCTCCAATTTATCGGGATGATGCGAGCCGTTCTCCAAACTTATGAAAAAGGGGGTTTTCTTATATGGGACGAAGCATGTCAACAGGCGTTTGACGATCTTAAAGAATACCTTACGAAGCCTCCTGTCCTCATGACACCTGTCTTTGGAAGACCGTTTCTTATATATGTAAGAGCCATAGATAACACGCTAGGAGCGTTACTCACTCAGTATAATGAGCAGGGTCATGAACATGCTCTCTATTACTTGAGTCAAACAATGATCGGAGCCGAGCATCGGTATAACCCGATTGAAAAAGAACGTTTAGCCCTAGTATTCGCCGTCCAGAAAATGCGACACTATTTTTCAGGGCAAACAATTCATGTCATATCATGGGTCAATCCCCTGAAAATCCTGATGACAAAATCAGGATCTTTAAAATGGTCGATTAGCAAAATGAGCGTTACTACTATCGCCATATGACATCCACTTTGTTCCTCAAAAAGCTATGAAGGGACAAGCGATCGCTGACTTCCTCGCAGACCATCCAATTTGGTCCAATCCTAAATCGCTAGGGGATATCTCGAAACAAATGTCAGAAGTCAACACAATTAGCAAAGAATAATCATGGCAGATATTTTTTGATGGTGCTGTAAGATGATCTGCTGCAGGAGTGGGGGTGGTACTAATTTCCCCACATAAACACATACTGCCTAATGGTTACTCATTAATAGAGCCGTGTACCAATAATGTAGTGGAATACAATGCGCTCATTATTGGTTTAAAAATGGCTCTGCAACTGGGGGTGAACTATGTAGAGACATATGGAGACTCTAAACTCATTGTCAATCAGATGACAGGCAAATACGAAGTCAAATATGAAACCCTCATCCCCTATCATCAACTAGACATTGAGTTTGCAGGATATTTTGAACACTTTTGTATTTACCATATACCTCGAAACGAGAATATCTATGCAGATGCTCTCGCCGCATTAGCTGCAACGTTGGCAATCCCGCCAGGCGCGGCTAAAAGTATCACTATTGGAAGTAGAGAACTTCTCCATCCTAATACGATTTTCCAAGCCAGGGAAATATGCCAAGTAAGCTTAACTCTGGAACCTCGTGATTGGCGATTTCCGTTCGTGGATTACGCCTTATACAGGATGCTGTCAGAGGATCCAAAGGAAGCCGCCTCAATAAAGAGGAAGGCCCAAAGATTTTATTATGATCATACACTTCAGGCTTTATATAGGAAGTCAAATGACGGTCTCCTAGTGCGCTGCATATCAAGAGCAGAGCTGATAAAGTGCTGAGAGAAACGCATGATGGAGTGTGTGGAGCTAATCAGTCCGGCCCAAAACTCGAGGACCGCATAAGAAGGCTAGGATACTACTGGCCAAAGATGATTACTGATGCAATGGCATACGCTAAATGGTTCCATGCATGTCAGGTACATGCCAATTTTATTCATCAACCCCAAGAATACTTGCACAATACTGTTGCTAGTTGGCCATTTGAAGTATGGGGAATGGATATCGTAGGGCCAATAACTCCCCCGTCATTCATAGGGCATCGGTTTATACTTGCAATAACCAATTATTTTTCAAAATGGGCTGAAGTCGTTTCCATGAGAGAGGTAAAGACGACAGATGTAATTAAATTTATTAAGCATCATGTCATTTACTGTTTTGGCGTTCCCCGAAAAATCATTCATGATAACGGGCCATAATTTATCAGCCAGGGGTTCTCACGATTCTATGATAAGTTCAGAATCAAAGATATGGCTTCAACGTCATATAACCCCGCGGCGAATGGATTGGCCGAAGCTTTTAATAAGACGATTATTAAACTCCTTCAGAAGTTCGTCTCTTCCAATAAACGAGACTAGGATGAAAAACTAGGAGAGTATTTGTGGGCTTATCGCACCACAGTCCGCACCCCAACAAAAGCTACCCGTTTCTCCTTGGTATATGGAAGCGAGGCCGTCTTGCCTTTGGAAGTCCAGATACCATCATTAACAGTGGCATTAACCACGAAAATGACAACAGAGCAACTCCATCAACAAAGATTGCGAGAACTAGAAGCGCTAGAAGAGAAGTGTTTCTGGGCTCAGCAATAAATTGAGTTGTATCAAGCCCAAGTCTCGCAAACGTTCAATAAGAACGTTAAACAAAGAACCTTTAAGTAAAGAGATTTAGTTCTGGCTATTAAAAGGCCAATGATTCTGACCCACAAGACTAAGGGTAAATTTGAACCCAAGTGGGAAGAACCGTTCATCGTGAAGACGGTATACTCTAGTGGAGCTTACCGTTTAACGAACCAGAATGGTGACAAAATGATGATGCCGATTAATGGTAAATTTTTGAAACAATATTATGCATAAAAAAAATGTTATTATTTACTGTCGCATCTGGTTCATATCCCTAAGAGTATAACCATCCACTTGTTCAAATTACGCATATAAGCACTTGAACTTCTTTACCAAACTAAAGCATGTGCAATTAGGCGCCTCTGTTTAAGTCAATGATTCTAACCTGATCATTCTGGTGTATGCAATTAAACGATTTCACCAAACCATTAGTTTGCTCTATTGAAGAACTTTACCGTGGTCAGTAATTTTGACCCAGTCATTATGGTATTAGCAATCTAAGTTACGCAGATGAGTTTTGGACTGTTTTTACCAAAACTATGAATTATCTATGTCATTATTTGTTGTGCAAAAAAAAATTGTAGCCAACAGATAAAAAAATCAAAAGAATTATCTTTTTTCATGAATTGAAAGAATAAAGTTACAAAAAACAAAAGAATTCAAAGAATTGTTGAGTTCCTTTTTATTACAAAGAAAAAATTTTAAAAAAAAAGCTTCAAGGCAGTTAAGACTCTCCCAAAAGCTTCAATTTATTTGTCGTCTCATCAATAACTCGAGACAGGTTTCTTCCACTGAGTGTTGAGCCTGCCTGCGTAAATCATCGTCGTTTATTGCAAGTTGCTGGGCCAACCACTGACGAGATTCTTTGATAGAACGGCTCCTCATCATGCCTTCTTGCTCGAGCTATTCCTGTTGAAGAATCAGCTCTTCCCGTTTCTTCACGGATTCTCCTAGCCGAGACTCGCTGGCTTCTAAAATAGCCTGAGCTTTGGCGATAGTCTATCCTCAGAGCCAGGGAGACTATCGCTGGTACTAGCAAGTCACGCAGCTCTGCCAACAAGAGTAGATGATGGAGTGTCTCCGCCTGAAGCTCCTCCTATAGCAGAAGTGGCCTCAAACAAAAACTTTAAATTGTCTTCATCCCCTGTTGGCAAGCGAATTGGAGCAGGATGGGTCACTGGCATCTCAACAACCACGATTATTGATGGCGTTAGTACCGCTGGCTGAGGGTCCGAAAGTACGCCAACGACAACGGGGAAGGTGTCCTCGGAGTAAACTGCCGGTGTTGGAGACGGTAGGCTCGGAGATAGAGGAGCATCTCTCGGCATGGCAGCAACAGTATCGGTCCTGTCATCTTTCCCTAATTCATCGATGGGAGGAGTTGATGAAGGAACCGAATGTGGGGCCGGCGTGAAGTAGTCTGCATCGAATCTGTCTGCAAAACTACCCAATCCGCCCACCGACCCAGTAGTGCCCGAGTAATCCACCAGCTCCTCAGACTCCACCCTGATAGTTGAGTGCATAGGTGAGTGAAGCTGACTACCTGGATCTCAAAAAGTAAACAGGGAGTGTCACATATATAACAGAAAAAAATAAGAAGTTAGAATATAAAATTAAGAGAGTAGAACCATACCAGTGGATACAAGTCTTGTGATTTGACTTGAAGGAGCTGTGGCCGTCTCTAGGAGCACACCCATCTCGCTACCTATAGGTTACGTCGTAGTGTGCTCTGCAGATTCTGTAGTTGGTAGAACCGGAGCTTCGGTGGCATTAGGGGCTTTTACGAGCCTGCTCTCTTCTACCGATGTTGATGGCAGAGTTGAGGCAAGTAAATCTGTAGCTAACTGAACTGCCACATCATGGGGGATGACCAGTGTTTCCCCAGCCAGCTTCTTCTTATTTCGAGCTGGCTCATCTCTAGTGGACCCACGACGCTTAACGGCTGCGCTCCGAGAACGAGTGACAACAGGTTGGGGAGCACCACCAACATCAGCATCATCATCACTGCCATCATCGTCACCATCAGAATTACCTGCATCTGATGGATCGGCCGTCGTACCAAGGAATTCGTCCATCCCCTTCACTCGAACCCTCTTCGCCCCTTTTCGGCAAGAATAGAAGACTTCAATCTCCTTGTAAAAACTATGGTTGATGAAGAAATTCGGTACATCAGCGTTAGCAACGCTGTACCAGGTGCAGAAGCTCAACTCCATGCTCAGCTCTGGCGATTTCTGGGGTAGCGCGAACTCGGCCCTGGTTCCTCCAGCCACGAAGTGAAACCAGCCTTGCGCTCCTGCGTACAGGTTGTCCTCGTATGTCAGCCCTCTGTTCAGATTCCCTATATAGAGCTGTGAATATCCGAATTGACGAGCAAATCGGCTGGGGATATATGGCTCTATATAGCACATGGTGTCTTGCCTGTACACCAAGTGTCCGGGACGAATATTGAGAAGCCATCAAAATGCCCCCGAAGAAAGATTGGTGAAGTTATTGGGCCCCAAGATGTCTTTGAACTTGGACCCATATACTCCACCGGGAAAATCTGGGAAGCACCGGAAGATCTCATAATTCTGGTGATGGCGGAGTGTCTTCCGAATAATAGACATGTAGTGACTCCTCTATGTGGAGCATTCGTACATCTCCACAAAGAATGGCTTATTAATTGGACTATACTCTGTTGCACTGATTAAGGAGGGGTAGTGCATGACAAGCCACGCCATCAGGTAAGTATAGGGCATCTCCACCCTCGGACTCGGCATTTTCACCGCAGTCGTCTCCTTTGTGCCCTTCCCCTTGGCACCTTTTCCCTTGCCCTTCTCCGCAGGGATGAATCCATTGCATAGGGCCCGAAGCCCACTTTGGAGATTGCGGACCATGGCTGGTAGAAGTCCAAAGGGTCGTTCATATGCCAGTAGTACTGCGGGGTAGACTACATTAACGGCAATAGCTTCTTTGGGCAATGAAGGGACGACACACCTCTTCAGCCACAACATCAAGAAGCCAGTAAGGAGACCCCTCTTTGAAATAGGGAACTAGGCCTGATAATGAAAGCTCTGGAAGACCGTGTTGGGACTAAACCCTCCTTCATTTAATTCGGTCGTATAAGTGGTGGCCTCCAGCTTCGAGATACATTGTTCGATCTCTTCAATACTGACATTTGGACGCCCGCGAACCATATGGAGACTCTCTTTCAAATTAATGAAGAGATAGTTTGCCCACTTCCTATGGCCAATCACTTGGTTACGCACACCTGTTAAGTCAGCGCAGATGCGGTAATGGCACATCATTTCCCAGTAAGTGTGAAAAATGTGCTCGTCTCTCGCCTTTAGCATGTTTAGCTCCTCGGCGGTAGGGATGTACTCTTCGTAAGGAACCTCACCCATGGAGAGGTCTGACACCTCATACATCTCGTGGAGAGCAAGTCCCAACTCACCCACTAGTGTGAAGAAGGTGCCGGTTTTAGGGTTATACATTTTCAGGAGACTGAATAGATGGTATGAACTTTGGGGCATGCCAAACTGGACGTTCCTGATGGCTTTGTATAAGTCGATCTCCTTCAAAGTCTGCTCATGGGTGTCCAGCACATATTTGACGAGCCTGAACCACTCATGTTGCCCGAAGAGTGAATCCATCCGGGCATCCTGAAGTCCTTGGCGGTGTACTATCCACCCTTGGTCATGAATTCACTAAAAAAGGTCTTAGCACGAGTTGGGACTTCACCAACCGGGTGCTCCTTGGTGACTCTGCCCGGAAGAAGCCCAGTAATACATCTGGGGAGACCATCTTGGAAAGCTCCATTTACGCCAAATTTGTCGGTCGCAACACCGTCATACTCACGAGTTAGCTCCCATTCTAACTCGCAACAGGAGGACAACCTCTGTAGATATACCAGAGGATAGTTATGTTCCATGTCAGGAAGGAATATTAGCAAGTCGTTGGTCTGATAGAGCCATTTGCTCTCTTCTTCAAATAAGATCTCGTCCGAGTGCTTCATTGCGTCTCCGAAGGGGAATGCGGGCTTCTCCAATGCTTCTCGGCTAGTTACCTCAAATGGAGCATCGGTAATGATCTCCCTTGCAGTAGCGGGGTTGTATCTGATCAACTTCTCCTTGCGCTCCCTCAAGCCCGGCTTATGTGCAGGGAGATCGGTGGTAAAGCGGAATTGGGTCGCCAAGGCTGTACCCCCAACATAGCCGAACTGATGCCTTGGGAGATTGGATCCACTGAATAGCCAACTGCAGAATAAGAATCAGAGTTAGAAAAAATTTGAAAAAATTCAGAAAAACTTTTAATTGTAGAAACGCGGAGCTAAAAATAACTTCGCGTGAGGTTAAGAAGAAAGCTTCGCGTTTTGTTAAAACGCGAAGTTAATAAGCCAAAAACGCAAAGCTAAAAGGAATAACTTCGCATTCAGCCAAAAAACGTGAAGCTAAGAGAATAACTTCGCGTTCACAAATGCAAAGTTAAATCTGTAACCTCGCGTAAAAATGCGACAGTTAACAAAAATAACTTCGCATATCAAAACGCGAAAGATAACGCG
Organism: Dracaena cambodiana; assembly: GCA_036321105.1. Classification (NCBI taxonomy): domain Eukaryota; kingdom Viridiplantae; phylum Streptophyta; class Magnoliopsida; order Asparagales; family Asparagaceae; genus Dracaena; species Dracaena cambodiana. The sequence goes on along the minus strand of JAYEPQ010000008.1, from coordinate 22,259,951 downwards.
ATAGCTTCGCATAGAAGAAGACCAGAGGTCTCTTCTTCCCCAAGCCGTTCGGCCGGAGTACGGCGATTTCGCCGGTGAAAGAAGTGATTGACTGGTTAAAACCGAGCCAAATCATTCTAAGTTCATCCTAAAGGGCTTGAAAGACGGGGGTTTTACCTCCAATCGACGTGGCATGGACTGCTCCGCCACTGTGGCTGTTGCCGCGGCCACTGCCACCGCTGCTAGTGCCTGCCGCCGACAGAGAAGAGGCGCGAGAAGAAGAGCTCTTCTTGGGTGCCATTTCTATGGAAAAAATCGACGAAAACTTGGAGAAATCGATGAAAATCCGACCAAAAATCCTGGTCGCCTGAATCGCCTGATTTCTGGAAAATTTCTTCGAATGAAGTGAAGAAGAAGAAGAAGAGTTAAGACTCTATTTAAATGAAAAAACCCGCCCCTTGGTATTCGACACGAGAATCGGAATAGTTACTGAGCAAAATGCGAGGCTATTAGCTTCGCGTAAACATATAAAACACGAAGATTAACTTGATATTCTAACTCCACGTTCAAAGTTGAAGATCCAAAGTATTCTAAAATTTGCTAAATTATAAGCCATTTTGAAAACTTTGGAGGGGGTTCTGTTGGTAGTGAAAATTTCTAAGTAAAAAGAGTTTTCCACGCAGAACGCGGAGCTAATATGTAGCTCCGCGTTTGGCTACTTAGCCTCGCATTTGAGTAAAACGCGGAGCTAATCAATAGCTTCGCGTTTTGGTTTTGTAGCTTCGCGTTCTGACGCGATTAGCTCCGCGTGAGGAGATTTCATCAGAATCATAAATTGATTGTGATCGAGATTTGGACTTATCCAATACCCGAATTAAGTCTAATCAGACCTCTAAATCAAGATATTTAAATCAGAATTAAGATATTTGATTAGAATCCTTAATGAACACAAATTCTATTCAATTGGAAACTCTCATATTGGCCCAAGGCTATAAATACCCTCTTGAGGAAGCCTTTGGGGTTGAAGGAGTTCAAGTTACGCATGAGAGTCTTGAACGAATCAAGATCAGCAGAGAAAGATCAAGTCGGTCGTCATTTTCGTCAAGCAAGAAGATCATCAACGTCAGATCGTCCAAAAAAGCTATTTAGTAAATCCCATCGCTACGAGAACCCACTTCATATTGTAAAAGAGAGCGATCGATTATAAACCCTCTCGTTTGTTTTCTTTTATTCACTTTCATTGTAATTAAGTTATTCCAATAGAAGGAGGCAAGAATTTTGCTACGAACAAAAAGTTTATAATTAAAACTTAATACAATCCATAAATATATCATGCTTCTCGATGACCCTGCATTTCTGATATAATTGCCCTTCTCTGCTAGGAGTTGTCTTATCGATGGTGCCAATGGCCATTGAGTCATTAGCATGTTTACAACTAAGTCTCGAGTTGATATTAACCAATATGGAGTACACTAACTTTGGTCGCCTTTGACTCTATCTGACACAGATGGAGAGAATAGGGTTTAATCGCCCTCGTCTTGTGGCTTTGACAAAGTCAAAAATGCAAGGTTAAGGCCTGCGCGCCAAGCTCACGGTGGGAGGCTCGTAGTCCATGTGAGAGGCTAGCGCATAACGCAAAGCTGGTGCTCTACATGGCTCGCGTAGAACGTGAGCCTCATGTTAGACATGAGTTTTCACACTTACACTTGCGTGTCTTGATTTGAGCTTCACATTGCACTCGTGTTGCTTACAAAGAAAAATATCTGGTTCTATTTGCATGGTGTATATTTTTCCCACCAACAGGCCCTACATAATTGTATGTGCATAGGATATGGATTGAGTCTAAGTGTTATACTTTTATTAGGGTGTTGCATATGTTTTCACTGATTTCTATTTATACTACTGGGCAAGTGAATAGGTTCTTATCCATTTAATGTTATATGGACCCCACTAGTTATTGTATCGTACTTTTGAATCCGAGAACTATCCACTCAAGAGCCACCGGAGCCTTTATTAAAAAATTTTTATGTTTATCTATAAACAACGATATATTTTTATGCTTATAACTGTATAAGAAAGGATTATTTTGTCACAATTGGGAAAATTCCAAGTGCACCCACCAATTTTTACGTACCCCTTCTAAGTGCACTTCCTATGAACTTAAAAGATTAGTGTTTTTTAAGTACAATTTACTATAATTACCAAGTTGCCCATATTTTTTTTTATTTATTCTTTTTTTTTTTTTCCTCTCTTCTTTTACTCTCGTTGCTGCTGATTGCAACCCCATTGTTTTTTTTCTTCAACCACCTGATCGAGCTGCTGCTTTCTCCTTAATGACCCGACTCAACTGTCGGCCTCCTCTTTGATGGCCCAGTCGCCTCACTGACTTCTCAAAAATCTTCTAAAAGTGTTTCTTTAACTATTTCACATTTAATTTTTTATTTTCTTTTATTTCTTGATTATTGAGAATTATTAGGATTTAAATTCTTTGTACTTTTAGAGTAATGACAATTATTAGGGTTTGAATTCTTTTATTTTTTTGAATTGAGAATTATTAGAGCTTGATTTATTTCTATTTTGAAGTATTGAGAATTATTTGGATTTGAATATGAGATAGATTAAGAAAGAAGAACAAATGAAGAAAGAATAGAAAGGCAATCTTGTTAAAAATTTGAAGAAGATGAGGATAAATTCATCAATAAATTACAATGACACACTTTGCGGGAAATTCTATTTACACACGAAAATTTACTCTTCATGCATGGTTTTAAAACTTGTAAATAATTACAAGTTTACTATTTTTTTGACTAACTTATTTTTTAAAATCCCAAATTACGACTTCTTAAAATTTGGAAAAACGACTAATCATTTTCCTCCTCTTTTTTTTCTCTAAAACTTTAAAAAAATATTTTTTTAGTGATATTTAAATAAAAAAAATACATTTTCCATAAACTCATCGATTTGATTTCTTAATTCTCTAAAATTTTTACATTTGCGTTCCTAAAAAGGTTAGAAAGAATTTTAAATTCTTCAAACTCACTATAAAAGTGAAATTAGAGTTTGGAGTTTGAATTTGAATTTTTTTATTCAAATGGAAAATTCCAACATACAATTGGTATCGAAGGACAAATCTAAGGTACGATTTAAATTTATTTTTATGTTTTTATGCGTATTTATTTGCAATTTATTGTTACTTATATTTCTTTTATTGGGAAGACGTCGGTTGCTTATCGGATTTTAATACCCGACTAGATGATTATTTAGTTGGATATTAATATCCAACCAATATTATTCTTCAGCTGATATCAAGGAGACGATTTTGGTCAAAGAAAAGGGTCTGAGACAGTTACAACCAACTAAAAGAAGCTGAATGATTCATTACTATTATTAATTCATGTACTGTGGAATGTAAATTACCAGGACAAATTATCTTTTATTTGAATTCAATTTCTAGTAATAAATTTGGATTCAATTTATTCTATTATTCTACTCTTTTTAGCCAATCTATTGTGGAAAGATTCATTGAACTGTAAAGTCAATTACAAATCATGCGACGAGTATTTAACTGACCCAAAAGGTTAATAATACTTCCATTGAATGCTCAAGAAGTCCAATGAGGATGGCAAAATTATTATTTTTTTTTTTGTTTTTTTAGCAGAAGAGAATAATATGGCATTACTGATATTATATTAAGATCATTAGCAGATATGGACTTTGTTTTAACTTATTTCTCGATCACTGTTTTTGTCTATGAAATTTCATGACGAAAACTTGTCCCTTTTTAAAGATGCTTCATATTTAAATGGTATACACACTTCAACACTGCTCCTACGACGCTTATAGCTAGTGAATTGAACTGAAGTATTAATAAACTTTTTATGAAGTTATAAATTTTTATAAGATTCTGAAACACTAATAATGAAAACTTGGGAGATATATTGAAGCCATTTTCCATTTCGAAATAGCATTATAGACTACAAATTAAAATTGTGATACCATGAACTCAATTGTATTTCTAGCTTCTACTGAGAAAACTGATGTTCTGACAACCAGAAATAGTGCGCAGTGTTCTGACAAACCCTCATGAAAGAAAAAGCATCTGAAGATTGAAACACATGCACAATAAAAATAATAATTCCTTTGCAATTTCTATGTAACTTTCTCTACTTATGAGATATACTTTTGAAAGCGCAAAGTCTTCAAAATAACAAAATTAGTACATAGTTTTCTAGGCATAGGTACATGAAAAAATCCTGAGTTGTCTCAGCAAGTTTCTAAGAATATATAAATGGATCAAATGATTCTATTACAATTTACTAGTTTGATACCCTAAACGACATTCAGTCTCTCAACAAAATGAGAAAACTATAAAAAAAAAAAAAAATCAAATGAAATATACATGGCAAAGTAGTACACGTACCCTCTCTACAGTCCACAATTTTTTTATAGCGAGAAAGAAAAGAGAACTACAATGGTAAAAAAAAAAAAAAAAAAATTAAAGATCTATCTTTCGCTTCTCCATCAACGGAGTCATGAGTTGATGGAGTCAGGAGCAATGGAGGAGGAGGCCAGGCAAAGAAGGCAGGGGTTGCCATGGATTTAGGGGCCGGAATGGGTGCGTTGGGTAATTTGGGGGTGGCAACAGGCTGTGGTGGGTGGGGAAGCACGATTGAGAAATTTAGGAGCCCTGGATCAGCCGAGAAAAGGAGTTAGAGGGAAGGAGGGAGGGTTAAAATTAGAAAAATATTTGGGATGGTATTTCAAAATGGAAGTTTGGTGTAAAAAGTATTCAGGGTATCAAAAGTAAAATTGCTATGGGCAAATAGAATTTCCCCTAATAAAATAGATTCTACATTTCGCATTTTTATAAGTATATCCACTTTTCTAGTTCATTGTTACTAAAAGTTTGGGAAACTCTAAATGGGCACACAACTTGACATAATCAGCATGACAACATTAGTTATAAAGAATTACAAGTTTGATTTTTTTTTTAAGCAAAATTATTTATCACTCTATTCTTTTCTTCCCCAACACAATCTCTCTCTCTCTAAGCATACACCCAAACTCAAAATTCCCATTTTTTCTTCTTCTATATCCTAATTCCAAACTCCATTCTCCTCATCTTGAATATATTCATCAAATCTATTTATTAAAATAATTTCCTATGTAAATTAATTTAAACAATTCATCAATAAAATGTGACCTAAAAAATTCAACTTCTGACCATATCCTAAATTAGTATGAAATTTTTTTCATTACTTAAAAATCTTAATGAAAATTTTATGAATCAAATGAATGAAAAATAGGATTTGAAAAATTACATTGAATCTCCCCTCATAGGGGATTAGAGTTTGAGAGGGGAGGATGAAAAAATAGAGAAGAGTTTGAGAGGGGAATATCGATAGAATGAGGTACTCACTATAAAAAAAACTCTCTTTTTTTAAAAGAGATGGTGTGTTCACTATGTAAATGGTGCTCACTAAGTCAATATGTATTGTAACGCCCCATTTCCGTGAGGAGTACGAAAACGGAGTGCACTACCAATGGGAACGCACAATACGGTGTGCGCATGGCCAAAATAATAAAATAGACAGATCTTGAACTTTAAACCAAGTTACATAGGTCCATAATAGAATCGTAGGAAACTAAAAACTAACTGTCATTTAGAAATAAGAGTTATATATCCTTAACAAATGTAACAGATATAAGTAAAAAAATATACATATATAGTTCGCTATCCATAAATAAATATAGATGGATAACAATAAATAAAAGAATAAGTACAAAGCAATATCTATTAACAAAATATACATATTGAGTACAAAAGAAATAAAATCCTGTGATCATGGCTATTTCGTCTACTCTAAAAAGTATGGATCATCCACGTGTGCCTCTACCTCGTACTCGTCTCTACTTGAGCATGTGGTAGCTTTGTAGTCAGACTCGGTAGGTAACAAAATCGAGGTCGTGCTCAAGATAATAAATATTAAATAATATAAATATAAATGAGGTTCTATATGGTCCATGATTTATAACAGATAACATCTAACATGCAATGAAAATAGTAAATGTAGTATAATAATGATAACACTAACAATAGCATATAAACTAAGTAAAGGTAACTCCTAATGATCTACCATATGTATCCTATATACCGAAAGTAAAAAAACTCCGTTATGCATCCCATACAATGTAATATGTCAAAAATTCTAGAGGTGACTTCCATAAACTTAAATTGTGGCTTACCACTTACTTATGCATAGCACTTAACTCTAAGTGGCACATAATTCACACTCAGTATACAATCTCGTTGTAACACTAAGGTCAACTATAAGTTTTGCATAATTTAGTATTTGAAATTAAACAGTAAAATAATTACATATTTATAGGAGGACACTCATTTCGAGCTTGGAGTCACAGTAACAATAATGTATATATATGTCTCGCTTCGAGGCCAGGGCCACACCAACAGTAATATATTATAATATATAGTAATGTCATGTTCCGAGGCCGGAACCATGCCAACAATAATATCTTCTATAACCAATAATTCGATTCGACTGGATAGTTTTCTCAATACCCACAGTTGATAATTACGTGGTTATATATCGAGTATGGAATATGGTCCCATATTCTATCAATATGTCAATCCAATATACAAGTATAATTTTAGTGTAATTCAGTATAATCCAATTATCTATACTCCATCTCTAATCTATATATTCAAAATATTAAATATGATAATAATTCTTACGGTCACATAAGAAGATCATGACCCATAAAATTAAATAGCACATTACATCTATCATTAGTATTAACCAAAGTAACAAATAATACTAATCAAATTGCATCTTATGCAAACATGAACAACTAAATAAAATGACAAGTTGTAAAACTAATCCATGCGTAGGTCACGAGATAGCATGTTGCAAAATTAGTCCATTTACAGATCATAACATGTGAAGCATTAAAATCAAACTATAAGTATAATCACTCTTATGATGAAAAAATTCTAAATAAATAAGTAAATCTTGATTTATACATTATTCTAGTAAACTAATTATTCATACATAACCAATTTTTAAATCAGTAAACACAAAAGTGAGCATACTTACATAAGTTATTGGTTAAAATTTACCATTTTGTATGATTTATACAAACTAATTAACTTAATAAAATATGAAGATATAAAATAAGTGTTTAAAGTCTAATGTTTTGTACTAGGTCTAGTGCAAAGTGAATATGTATGATTTATCTCTAAATGCTATAGATAAAATTCTAAATAAGAAAGTAGTCATTATTAGTATAATTCTTCTTAAGATAATTTGTTTACATGTCTTGATTTTGTATTAGTGTAGGATGTAAACAAAGTGATCTAACCATTGAAGCATGCTCATTAAGGAAAGATAAATATTCATTTTAATAATTATAACTTGGAATAATTAAGTAAATTAGATTTAATTTTTAGCATGAGTCATTCTATAACATATCTATTTAAGCATGAATATTAAATAACTAATCCTTTTACTAAGCTAGTTTTAATGAAAAATGAATATGGAGTTACTTTGATGGTTTAGGAAAGTAAGTCTATTTTGAGGTTATGATTCTTCTTCTTCTTCTTTTTCTCTTTTTTTATTGCTCTTCTTGAGAGTTGGAGAAAAATAAGAGAGAGAAGCAAAAAAATAAAAATAAAAATGAAGGAGCTAAAAACAAAGGATGAGGAGAAGAAATGAAAAGAAAGAGAGAAAAAAAATATATAATAAAGGAGGTATGTAGAAAAGATGATGACATATCATACTTGGTCAAACGACAAACATGGCGAAGGGTTAGATTGATTTTTCATTTGATATTTTACAATATATATATATATATATATATATATATATATATATATATATATATATATATATATATATATATATATATATATATATATATATATATATAATTATGATAAAAACATGCATGAATAGAAAATGATAAGAATATATGTTCAATCTAAAATTCTAGTCAAAAACCAATTCAAAGGTCTGGTCAAACTGGGGCCCACAATCTAAATAATATTATTTTAATAGGTTGAAACTTGATTATTCCAAGAAAATATAGAAAAATCATCACAAATCTAGAAAAATGAGATGAATATATCTATTAAATTTTTAGACTTATATAACGACTTGAATACAAGATGTATTAAATTTACTCAATAATGGATCGATAATGGTATGCAGCGTCCCGAATAAATACGGCCAATACTAAATAAATTGATACAGAAAATGTGAAAATTTTGGATCATTACATGTGTGTTCGTTTAGAATTTCCCTAAAAGTTTACCATTTTAAATTTTGTACTAAATTAGCTCTTCTTTCAAGTTTTATCATATTCCTGCATAATCCAACCCATTAATTCTAATATGAAAATCTTTCTCTCTTCTCCTCTATGTCTCGGCCTTAACTATTAAACTCAAAAACATATTATTATTTATTTCTCCTAAATTTATTCTTAAAACCTAGCCAAAATAAAATTCTCATTGAATTTTAATAGTTCACATATAAACTCGAAAAAAATTAGAAGAATAAGAAGAGAGAACAAAGAATAAAGCAAATTGGGAATACTAGAAAGTGTACTGAGTCAAATCTTTATTTTAAACTTGGGTTACTTACAATAACTAACTTTATACTATGGGGATCGTAATACTTACACCCCTGTCGAATTTTATTCGTATTTAGACTTCTGAAACTTAACGAAATTAGAATACAGTTTAATATAGTCACTTTAATTAAAAATAAAATATATCAAAAAATTTTAAACCAGAAATTACCCTTTTCTTCTTCTTTTTATTTTTATACTTATAAAACTCATTCTTATTTGCTTCTTCAATCCCTTCCTTTCATTTTTGTAGGTACTCTCTCTCTCTCTCTCTCTCTCTCTCTGAATCTCCATCTCACTCTCTTTCTTTTTGTATCTCTCTCTTATTTCTCATCCATTTCTTTCTCGCTCTTTTGTGATATTTGTACTTTAAATAGTTCTCCAACATCCAAAAAAAAGGGACAGGTTCTTTTTAGCCATGAGTTCACTAGACCTGCAATATGGAGGGTAAAGGATTATCCTATGTTTAGAATTTTTTACAGTATAACTCCATTTAGTTTAGTTAGGAGTAATTTGGATAATTTGAGCCATGTCTGGTGCACGTGCTATCGAATTTTATTTGTTTTTTTACTCCATTTTAGGTTAGAATGTTTAACTACAAATAAAATCCGATAGAAATATAAGTACTTAGTGCTAAGTGCTAAGAGCACAGAAGGATAATTATTATAATTGACCTTTTAGACTTTAAAATAGAAATACTCAGTGGTAGAACTTTTCTATGTGGGCTCATTTTAATAAAATTGAATATTCAATGATTTAGGTGCGTCTGCAATCATTTGAAGGTCATTTTATTCCCTTCTTGCACAGTCCACTCTCCAGTAGAGCTGGTTACTGGGCTGGGCGGACCATTGGGTTTAATACCCAAAATTTCGAGCTATATGTATTACTCTCTTGAGACCAGGGGTGCCGAATAAGTCCACCGAAGTCAATTTTGGACACTGAAATAACTTTCGGTTAACGTAACTTTAAATTCACAAACTTAAATGACATTCGGTCTTCGCAATTATTAATTTTGTAATATTTAGGATTTTTGGAGTTTTTCTTATTAGGCCGAAAAATACTCCCAAAATTTCTAATTTAATAATATTAAAATTATCCTTCTAATAACTTAGAAATTTTTGTTCATTTATTCCGAACATCGAAACAACAAACGGATAATTTTGTAGTGTTTCTCTCGTCGAGCACTACGCCCTACATAAATTTGGTAGTATTTAAAAAATCTTACACGGAACCAAAATTATTAAATTATTAAATTAATTAATTAATTAATTAATTAAAATAAAATAAATGAGGCGGTGAGAGAGTTGCTGTGTTGTCTGACTGAGAAGAGGGTGGCATAAGCTGTTAGGAGGTGTCAGGTGGGGGGAATTATTTGACGAGAGAGGTGTCATAAAGATGTGAGAATATATATATATATATATATATATATATATATATATATATATATATATATATATATATATATAAGAGTAGAAAATTAAATCTCTCACTCACTCTCTTCCCTCTCTTCTCCTCTCAACCAAAATCAACAGCAAAGGAAAAAAAAAAAAGAAAAGGAAAAAAAATCAAACCGAACCGAGGATTCGAACCGAATATTCGAGATCAAGCCAATGCAAGTAACACTACTATTTTTCGTTCGTTTCTCATTCGTTTATTTATTTAATTTATACTTGTGTTCGTATTTATTTTGAAAAAAATACTTGGTTCACATTTGATCGATTGATTGATATTGAAAACTAAACTAGATTAGTATGTTAATTTTGATATATATAAATATCATGATATTTGTTTAATTTTTTTATATTTGCAAAAATAATTTTGTTGCATGCAAAAACAACCTTGCATGCATGCAAAAATAGAAAGAAAAAAAATAAAAGGAAAGTTGGGCTGGGCCGAGAGATTAGAAAAGAAAAGAAAAAGAAAAATAAATAACAAACAGACTGGGCCTGACCCAGTCCAGAAGAAAAAGGAAAAAAAGAAGAGAAAATGAAAAAGATTATAAATAGGGATCTGGGCCTGGCCCAGCCCAGTAAAAATAAAAGAAAAATAAAATAAAAGAAGTGGGCTGGATTTAACTTGGGCCAGAAAAAAAATATATATATAGAAAAAATAATAATAGACTGGGCCGGCCAACCGAGCCCAGTAAAAGAAAAAGAAAAAGAAAAATAAAATGACATTGGACCTGGTCTGGGCCTGACAGAAAAAAAAATAAAAATAAAATAAAAATAAGTTGGAATTTAGTGGGTTTAGGCCTGGGTGGACAGAAAAGAAAGGGAAAAATAAAATTAAAATAAAAATATGAAAAGTGGGAATTTAGTAGGTTTGGGCTTGATGGATTAAATGATTGAGAGAATTGAATTGGAATTGGCTTGGATTAATAGGACATAATTGATAAATTAATAATAGTAATAAATTAGATTTTAATTAAAAGAGAAATGCATATTAATATATATGATTGAGCCTAGAAATGTAATAAATACATACATTGGGTTTAAAAATAATGCAGTATTATTATATGATTCACTTGATTCCCAAATTGGGTTATTGATTGGCATTAAGAATTTAACCATATTATTGAAATAATTTTAATGATAAGAATTGTGGTACAATTGTGCACTAACATTTATCATGTTACATGTCATGTGTTTTGATATTACAAGTCATGTGTTTTACATGTCATGTGCTTTGATATTACAAGTCATATATTTTAATATTATAAATCATGTGTTATAATATTACATGTTATGTATAGTCATGGAAATGCAAGCATGTTATCATGAATTGAAAAACAATTAAAGAAAGATTATAAAATTTTCATGTGCATAATTCATTATGAACACGGGGATGGGAGAAACTATATGATGGATAAGAACTGTATTGTATAAGGATTTTGTTGGCCAACTTCTTGATTGAGATGCTGAGGACTTTTACTGCAGCAGCACTGGATAGTACTGGGCCACCGTCTGATACACAAGTCACTATAAGAGTGAAGTCCGTTACTGTTTCACAGTACGGGGTTTGACTTGAATACCTAGCGATGTGTCATGGTTCAGCGCCATGGGTTTGAGGCCGGGTCCCGGGTATGCACGGACACTTGTACAATACGGAAACTGCGCGCTATCATATCCATTATTTAGTTTCAAATGCTAACAAAGATTTGAGTTAGACTTGACATGTTTACAAGATATGATCTTTACATGATATTTACATATTATTTGCTAATGACATATATAATATTGTTGTTATATTTTTCATTATTCACGTGACTATTCAACATTATCATGATTTAATTGCATTTTTTTTGTTTATTAAGAGATATTCCTAATGAAAGCATTTTATTCATGTGCATAGTTTTATCTTTAGTATTGTAATAGTACCCATATATTTTCCTTGTGTTACTTGCTGGGTTTAATCCCCTAGGTTTCGAACCTAGGTTTAGAGGATCAAGAAGGAGAATCAGTCTCGACTAAGGATCCGCACTTCATCGATCAGACCGAGCAATATTAAGTAGTGAAGTACATTTCGAAAAATCTTGTATATCTTTGTCTAAACACTGCTTTTCTCCTTTGCTTCTTTTGTGTTCATATTTAGAGCAGTGTGCCATTTTATGTAATAAACTTTTTGTATAAATGAAAATTTTTCAGTTTCAGACATGTTATTTACTTATCTGATTGTGACAGTAGTTACGGTTATTCAAAGATCCTGTGACTGTTGGGTTGTCTAGTGCAAGTAATAAGTAACGTCCTCTGTTTTGGGAAGCAGCTGAAAAACGGGGGCGTTACGGCACGCCTGGCCCGGCACGTGCTGGGCATGTGCCCGGCACTGCTCGGGTGAGCCGAGCCGTGCCGGGCACGGCCCCGTGGTACGACGCGGCCCGCCCGTGCCGGGCGCCCGGCACGTGCCCGGCACGGCCCGGCACGGGTTTTTTTTTATTTTTAAAAAAAATAGCCGTTGGGCTTAATTTGGGGGGTTTTTTGCAAATTGTTTTGCAAAGAGCCCCCCAACGGCTATTTTTATAACCGTTGGGGGTTTCTTACAATTTTAAATTGCAGATTTTTCCCCCCAACGGTCAAAATAGCCGTTTGGGGGTTTTTGTAATTTTTTTTGCAAATTAAAACCTTACTTTCTCTATAAATACCTCATTATCTCCTCTATTACCATTCATCATTCTTATACAACCAAATTCATTCTCAAAAATCTTCTAAATCTTTAATTCTCAAGAAGTCTCAAGCAAGTAGCAAATTTCAATCAAGTGATCAAGAAGTCTCAAAAAAACAAGTCTTCCAAATAAGATCCAAGCAAGTTTTCTCATTGAAGCAAGGTTTTCTTCGCTTTTTCGGCTTCGAGCTTCATCTCTCTAGCTAGATATTTCACTCTCTCTCTCAAATAGTTCACCGGTTAACAGGTATTTATAATTTAAAGTTTTTTGTTCGGTTTTTCTGAGAATTTTAATTTGTTTTTTTGGGATTTTATTAAAATGGATCCACACTCGTCTGGCGCTTCTTGCTCTCAAGTCACGGGTTCTTTTTATCTCTTTTTAACTGATGAAGAATATCAAAATCTATGTCAACCCTTTGAACAATCTCTTCAAATACCATTTTCTTTATCTGATGAAGAACCAACTGATACAACCATACCCGAAACACAAACTACCACATCTACTAGGGCTACTAGATCAAACATATGGAAACATTTTGAAAAAATAATAGAAAATAGTATTAGGAAAGCTAAGTGTAAATATTGTCAAAAATTTATTCGTTTCTTTTAGGTAGCGGAACGGGTCATTTTAAAAGATACATAGAAAAAACTCACCCACCAAATATACCACATCAAACACAAATAAGCACATTTGGTGGATCGTTAGGTATAAGTAAATATGATCCAATTAAAACAAGAGAAAATTTAGCAAGATTTATAATACTTGACGAACAACCTTTTACTTTTTCGGAAAATCCCAAATTTGAAAGATTTTGTAAATCAACATTTACTGACGAATTTAAAATGTCCCACGTTCAACATCTACATCCGACATGTTCAAACTATATAAAGAGCAGAGTGATACTTTAATAGATATTTTTACTTCTTTAATTTTTAGAGTTGTTATAAGTGCAGATTATTGGGAAGCTAAAAATATGACTAATTATTTATGCGTAACGGCACACTATATAGATCAAGATTGGTGCATACAAAAAAGAATAATAGGGTTTAGAGTATTTGAATTTCTTCACAATGCACATAATTTATCACAATCCCTTCTAAGTGTTTCTTCAGCTTTTGGAATAGAAAAAAAAATATTTACCATTTCTTTGGATAATGCTTCTGAAAATACGGCCGCAATTAGAATTCTTAAAAATATTACAAAACCAATTTTAGATGGAAAATTATTCCACGTTAGGTGTATTTGCCACATACTAAACTTATGCGTTCAAAATGGATTAAAAATAGTAAATAGTTCACTAATAAAACTTATGTATACATTACTTTTTATTAAAGATAGTGGGCCAAGAAGACAAGCATTTAAATAAATATGTAAAAATATGAAAATATCACCTAGAATTGTACCTATAGATGTTAGAACAAGATGTAATTCTACATATAAAATGTTAAATATAGCTATTCAATATAAAAATGTAATAAATACTTTTAATGAAATGGAGTCACCAATGTATAGTTTAGATAATAATGAATGAAACCAGTTGAATTGCATTTCTAAGTTTTTAGGCAAATTTAAAAATGCAATTAGAGCACTGTCAGGAACTTATTACCCAACTACACACATTGCATTATATTATCTAACCGAAATTAGTTCGGTTTTTAATGAATGTAGAAATCACCCTGTACTTGAAATTATTGTTCAACCTATGGAAATTAAATTTAATAAATATTTTAAATATTTTCCATACTTATTATATTTTGCAACTGTTGTGGATCCCTATTGCAAGTTAGATGGATTTGAAATATTAATAGATTTATTTTATACAAATATGTCTTATGAAAATAATGTGAGGGATTTAGTTAATGATATTAAAACATGTTTAGATATTATGTATAAAACATATGAAAATATGTATGGTGTGCCAGCACAAACTACAAAAGAACCATCTACTAGGAAAATTCGTAATCCAATAATATCATCTGTATTTCACCGAAAAAAGGTAAGACAAACTAGTACATATTTTAATGAATTACATTATTATTTAGAGAGAGCTAATTATGAAGATAATGCATTCCCTGAAAATTATGAATCTTTTGATATTTTGGCATGGTGGAAATCACAGGAAAAAACATATCCCGTGCTTTCCAATATGGCCCGAGATCTACTAACTCCTCCTGTATCTACTGTACCATCGGAGTCTGCTTTTAGTGCAGGTGGTAGAGTGCTCAAGGAGTTGAAAACCTCAATGACGTCGGATACATTGGAGATGTGTGTCTGCTTGAAGGATTGATACGACGCAGAAGATAAGGAACCAGACTTGATTAATAAAGTTGTACTAGAGACCTTACGCTTACCAGAAGAAAATGAAGTATGATTAAAAGTATTTAAATTTGTAAGGATTTTCATGTATTTTCAAATTTATTTTTTTTTTGTAATTTTTAATTTATAAACCTCTTAGAAAAAATACTAAGAACAAGTTGAGGGTGGCGGCTTGGCTCCTCTCCCCTCTCTTTGGGCTTTGTATAACTTCTAAAGAGACTTATAGAGCAATTATATGAAGGTAATGAGATTAAATATAATATAATATTTTTTTTATTGTTATTGTTTCTTATTAAATCTAGTTAAATGAATCTAAGTACCATCTTTAAATTTTTTTTTTTATTTTTAATTTAATATGGACCGACACGAGCTCGAAACGGGCACGATACGGACCTGCCGTGCTGTGCCGGCGCGTCGAGCCCGGACCTGAGCCCGGGCAAACGTGCCGTGCCGGCGGCACGGCACGGCCCGATAAACACCCCTGCTCTCCAGCCTCCATGGGTGAGTTTTTAATTGTAATTGGGGTTGAGTGTCGAACTAAATTCCTCAAGAAAAGGACACCGCAGTTATCCCATAGGATACGGAGATAAGCTATCCAATTTCCAAAACCAAACAAATCCAAGTCCAGAGTCCACATCCAAGTCCAGCCCCCACCAATGCCGGCTTCTCGCCCCCCCTCCCTCCTCCTGCTCCTCCTCATTATTTTCGGATCCTGCTACTTCCTCCCCCAATCCAAACCCAACCCGCTACCAATCGTCTCCTCCCCCACCTTCTCCGTTACCGACTACGGCGCCGCCGGCGACGGCATCCACTACGACACCCTCCCCATTCAATCCGCTATCGACGCGTGCGCATCAGCCGGCGGCGGCCGCGTTCTGTTCTGCAGTCCCCATTCCTTTCTCACTGCCACCATCTTCCTCCGATCGGGGGTGATCCTCGAGATCGAGAAGGGGGCGAGGATTCTAGGTGGGACCAAGGAGGGGGACTACCCTAGGGAGTTTGCCAGGTGGTACGTTGTGCTGGCGGAGAACGTTACTGGGGTGGGGATCACCGGCGGCGGGGAGATCAACGGGCAGGGAGAGGCGTTCATCATGAGGGAGAGCGCGGCAAAGAACGTGATGGTGAGCTGGAATCAGACCGGGGACTGCGAAGGGGACGAGTGCCGGCCGAGGCTCGTTGGGTTTATTGATTCCGAAGATGTCAGGGTTTGGGATATCACGCTCAACCAGCCGGCGTACTGGTGGTTAGTACACTTCTCTGTTTCTGTTCTCACTTCATGTGGATTACAATTCACATAATATTTTAAGCTTCTTCATTCGCCAACACAAATGATTTGAGAGTACAATTTACATTACATTACATAGTTTTTTCTTCTTGCAAAATTATGTTTATCATGCACGGCACTGGAATGCAATTTTCTCACCATTTTCACATTGTATCTCAACACTAACTGTTAAATCTTTTGAAGGCAGTTTCAACACGGAATTTTTTCATACTATTATGATCAATGTTTAATATCTCATCTGATGGATTATTGTATTGGAAATCGGTAATATTGAACATATTGTATTGGCAGTTTGAATGATAAATTGTTGAAAACTATAACACATCCATCTTAAGGTATAGGTATAATATTCGGCAATATATTCAAACCTAGGGATGGTAATGGGTAGGGCTGGGCCGGCCAAATTCATTATCCTAACTAAAATTTTGGGTTTTAGACTAATTCGAAGCCTAAATGGGAAATTGTAAAAAAAGTCCAGCCTGGCCCAATGGGCTTCGGGCAGCCCATCATGACAAAAAGCAACATATTAATCTAATGATCTGTCACAAAATCTATACGCAGGCTGTGAAAATAAAGACAATAGAATTGATAATTATCGGATAGATCCATAGCCAAGCACCATGCATACAAAAAAATTGTCAAAAGAAGAATACTTCAAATTAGGATCATCTGCAACAATAACATCATAGAATCTACACATTCACATGCTTGCAAAGGAAAGGAGCACAGACACATATATGCACAATAATGTCATTGACCATGCAAGCATGCAGATAACACATAATAACTGGTCTAAAAATTACAGTATACCAAAAAACAAAAATGTAGAAACTAAAGCAAGATACATTTCTTGTAGCCTTCTACTTCACAATCTTACCGTCTTTTTCTTTAGCTCCTCAACCATGTCTTTGCTTAAAGTGAAGGTCCCAAGAACAAATTCAACATCTCCCCCTCCCGAAATCTCGTACGCTCCGAGCTTCCGCTTGAGTTCGTGCAGAGATGTTGCCTGTTTGATGAGTTGGTATAGGTGATCAAAGGTTATTACTCTTGTGGTTGTCTGAGCTATTTCAGTAGGGAAAGCTAAGTGATTGTGATTCTGTCTAAACACCTGCCATTGGAATAGAAGCAACAAGCAAGGGACAAATATGCATGAGGCAATTAAACGAGCTGCTGATGAGATCTAGCAGGTTTCAGAGGACCAAACAGAGCATACACGAATTGAATTACAAAGAGTAATCTGGTAAAAATTATTGCTTTCGAAGGTGGGCAAGAATTGTAAGTAAAGAAAGTTGGAAAGATGCTCAACTCACTATCATTCCGAGCTCATAAATTTTCTTCCATATGTATAAAAGGTTATCTACTGGCTTGGTCTGTAAAAATCAATGCCGAATATTATGGTAAATGTTTTAGTATGTAATATGTTGAGTCATAACGTTCACTACAAGGCTAATTCCACAGATAGAAGGAAAGAAATATGTGAAATTTTTTTATTGAAAGGAAAATTTGGCTATTCAAGTAAATAAAATACAAGTTGAGAACTAAATTGTCAGACAACCAGATAATACCTTTGCCCCCACAAACAACAACCTTCCTTAGATATTCTAAATATTGAATGCTATGGGAAATTTTGGTGAGAAGAGTAAATTGTTAATGTAATTCATTAAGATGTGGCGAACCTTGGGAACTAGCTGAAACATAATGAATTCAACCACAAAGAAGCATCCACTGTCGGAATATACATGAAAGTCAACATTGCATCAACTAACCACGTTGGATTCACCTGTAGAAAAGTTGATTACCTAAGTGATGATAAATAAATAAAGCGATAAGAGCAATATATGGCCATCTATTTGAATCCCTACCCACTAAAGCTTTTTCACAGGCACTACTTGAAACAAAAATGGTACAGAAAAGGCTGATAAGCACCCTCTAAATGCTTCAGAAGAATACAAATGTATTAAATTTACAGCACAATTCATTGTGCGAAGGATTAAAATAATCAATGCATAAAAGTATACAGAAAGGAGTACTTTATACTCCCGGTGCGACTGAGCATATACAAATAAATTTATAAAACATATCAATTACTTCAAAGATTACTGGGGTTGCAACAAGCCCCTAGTCCATGCTTTTCCCATAATATAACTAAAATCTAACAAAACTTGATGATGCCATAATTTTTTTTTTAGAATTCAGGAATGATAAATAGAAAAAATTACATTATTTTTACAATGACCATATGATGCTCATGTCATGGAAATTAACCAAATAAATAACTGCATCAACAAACTTACCATTGCTTAAATGAATGCTTCATTATGCTAAACATTCTTCAATTAATTTTTCATCATTCATTAAATTGAATGAAGTTAAAGAATCTTCATCTTCATCTGCATGACATAAAAGTATGCAATAAAGTAGTGATTCGATAAATACAATATAAGACTAGATTTTGTCAAATACAAATTCAATATAAATTTACCTATATAGTATCCCTTTCGTAGCCAATCTTGTGTGCATATCAGAGCTTCTGTGGTAAATCGACTCAACCGACTTCGGTGCTGATTTACAGCTATACCAGTGGATGGACTTAACCGACTTCGGTGCTGATCTACAGCTATACCACCAGTACTAAAATCTGACTCTAATAAAATGGTACTGACTGGTATACCTAAAATATCTCGAGTTTTTTTTCTGAGAGGACAGGATAAAGTGTTGCATTCTTCTTCCACCAATCTAAAATATTGAAATCCGTATCAGACATGGAAGGAGGTTTATGTTCTAAATATATCAACTTGATTTTTTTTAGCTCTTTTCATTGAACTTTGAGCCCAAAAGTCAGCAAAATTTGTATCTACTTTTCTTTTTCCCAAGCTAGTCAAACTAGTACTTGAGCCTCCATTTGCTACCTGAAGGATTCTTCCATTACAACGGGCTTTTGTTTGACTGTCCTCTCATATTCACCATAAATTTTCTTAAGAAGAGTGATAGTTTCTTCATATTTCATTTTGCTCTCCATCTCACCAAGTGCTATTGTATAAGTGTACTCAGTATATGTTAATTTTGATCTAGGATCCAATATAGATGCAATTGAGAACATTATGTTAATTTCTTTCCAATACTTATTAAATTTTTCTTGCATTCCAATGCCAAAGTTTTGACAATATCAAAACCAATAGTAGAATCTTCTTGCAACACATGCCGAATGGTCCGAACTTTTCTAAAATACAAATTAGATGTAGGGTACTTCCTACCCGAAAATATTTTAGTTGTATCAACAAAATTATGTTGGAAATTAGTTACCAATTTAGTGTTTTTCCAATCATCAAGAGATGGAACAATATTACAATGCAAGGGTACATATCTTATAAAGGCATCCTTATATGACAAATCGTTCGTAAGCATTGATAAGGAGAATTCCATCTCGTTGGTACATCCAAAATCAAACTTTTTCTAGTAGATAACTTGAATAGTTGTGCAGTTTCATTGAAAGTTTGCATTCTAGATGGACTACTAACAACATAAGTAATAAGATTTCGAATGTGTTTAATAGAGTCATCCATCACATTTATTCCATCTTGCACCATTATCTTTAAAATATGTGCGCAACATCTCATATGAATATATTCACCATTAAATAATAACTTTCTCTTTTGAAGTTTCCTACTACTGCATCATTTGTACTATAATTATCAAGTATAAAGGCAAACACTTTCTCATCCAAATTCCATTCAGCAAGACAACTTCCAAGCACATCATTGAGAGCATAGCTAGTGTGTGGATATGGAACTTTCTTAGAGTTTAAAATCAATTTGTTCAAAATAAAATCGTCAGTGAGCAGTTAGAACTAAATATCAAGTTTTTGATTAGAAGCCGATAAGTCTAAAGTAAAACTCACAGGACAATCTAAATTCTTCAGTTTTTCTTGAAGTTTTCCCTTCTCTTCTTGGTATAAATCTATACAATCATTTTTAATTGTTTGGTGACTAACCATAGTAAACAAAGGCTGCAAGCTCTTTACAAAATTAATAAATAATGGACGTTCTACAATTCTGAATAGATGTTCTATACAAACCTCTAGTGTTGCTAAACATTTTCTACTTGCGGATCAAAGGTAAAAAACCACACCTTCAGATCTAGGAGATTTGCCAAGGAACATATGTCTCATATCTTTATAAGGATTCTTTTTGCAACTAAATTTGATATGACGATTTTAATGGGTTGTCCTTGAATTTTCTTGCAAACCAAGAGTTTTCCACAATAATTACATATTGCTTTGAATGAACCATCTACTTGTGTTTCAATCACAAAATGATTCCAAACTTTAGACTTTTTATTTTTCATATATAAAGATTTTTTGATACTTTCACTTTCAGTATCTTCATACATTTATAGCAAGAAGATTATATAAATGTATATTTTTTGTATAAATATACCATTCGTTAAAGCAATTCAGAAAACAACAAAAGACTCATGTGGAATTCAAAGAAAGAAGAAATTATCTCTGTGGAAGCTTGAAGAGAAGGATTCATTGAATTAGAAGGTGTTTGAGAGCTTGTCCTTGCCATAGTATAAGATTCCTAACAAAACCATGAATGTACATCAAATTCTTTTGAGTTAGGAATAAGAAAAATAATTTATTTACTTATAAAGGTCTTGCAACTAGTTTTTTTATTCACAATCATAGAAAGGTTAGAAAATCATTTATGGAGTTGTGCATGGATACATTGCATGCTCATATTTATATTCTATATCAAATATGTTCATTTTTTGCCTATATAAATCCACAATATTTAAGAGTTAGAGTTATAATAATAACTATAAGATCAGGACAAATTACTTAAATACATCTTCGTAAACCATTCTTTTTTAGTTATTCCCCTGAGTGCTACATCTAGTAAATTGCAACATTTTCCAAATACTCCTTCAGTACCATAATTTCCAACAAACTGCAAGCGCAGCTCTCCTCTACTCTATCCTTTGACACAAATTATAGCTCACATTCTAGGGCAACTTACTTACACTTCCACAAAGAAAACTCATAAAGAAAATATTTTATCCTATCTACAAATAAAGCTCACCAAAAATGAACCGGATGACAAAGAAATGTCAACTCATCTAGATGACAAGTACTTAAGCAGGTTTTGTAGACATTCTTCTCAAATCTAAGGAAAAATATGATCTAACTGCGTGATGGGCAGAAATATCAGGGAATTGGAAATGCAGAATTAAATCATAGAACAGAAACTTTGATGCAAATGCTGATTTCTCAATAGCAACCACCTACCCTCCAAGCTTAGAATTTGATATCAATGGCGTTAAAACTGAGAAGCCAGTAGTATGAAGAGCATATGACTAAATCAACATCCTACAACCCCCTCCATACAAAAATCTATCTCTAGCTTCAATAATACCAAATTACATAAGCAGTTGACAACCAATCAACCAATCTATCTCTAGCTCAATTGGAACCTCCAATTTGGCTTCAAAGAACTTTACATCCAGTAAAATGCTTATCAAACAATTAAAAAAAAATTGTCTTCAGCCATTTAAGTAATCTATTGAATACCAAATCCCCAAAAATAAAAAGTGAATCTTTCAAATATTTGATGACATAAACATAATCAGCCAGCAGCACAAAAAGCTACTTTTAACCAAAATGAGCAAAAAATGTTGAAATAGGCTAAAATTAAACCCTAGCTCCAGAATAGGAGCAAATTGTGATCAAAATATGATAGAATCAGCAAAAAGCTACATTCATGTCAAAATAAATAGACCTTAGATGAGCTCGTGCGTACCTTGAAGCCGAAACTAGGGTTTCTTCTTTCAGCAAAAACTCGCGCGTACCTTGAAGCCGAAACTAGGGCTTCATCTTTCAGCAAAAGCCTAGTGTTTGGGGATAGAGTGAAGGAGAAGAGGATGGAGTGGAGAGAGAGGAGGGGTTTTGAGATCTAAGATTTGGGGAGAGCGAGTGAGGGGAGAGAAGAGGACCCTTCGTTGTCTTTGGATGAGGCAAATGAATGTGGAGACTGAGTTTGGGAATAGAGATAAGTGAGTAGATTCTGTGGATTTGGTCGTTTGGGTTATTTTTTGGACAGATTTGGACATGTCCAAGCTCAGCCTGATAAGAGGAAAACCGAAATAACTTATGTCCAATTGGATCCACTTGTAAAACAGACATATTTAAATTCAGCATTTTTGGACTGGCTCGATTGGACCTCGGGCGGGCCCGAACCCATTACCATCCCTATTCGAACCAAATATGCCAAGCATGCAAGTATATTGCCACGTTCTCACATGCATATACAATTAAGAATTCTTGACATGAAACAAAGAGAAGAATTTATCTAAAGGAACGTTAAAACTAATGTTGATGAAAGGTCCACTTGGAAATAAAGATTTCATTACCAGCTGAGATGTGAAGTCCAAATACTGAAAGATCACTATTACTCTCTGTAATAATCCTTATCGGTACCTGCTACACGTGCTCGTATACCGTATATTGGGAGCGGGGCGTGACACTCTCAATGGAAACTAAAAAAAAAACAACTCTTCTCGTAATAATTATTCAAACTGGAAATATCTATTGCGCCTACATCTACTTCTCGAATTAAGCTCCAATTGTGGGAGATCAATCTCCTTGTTTATCTGTAATTCAATGGAGTCTGGGCGTACCAAGCCAAAATTATCAGAAGCGACCTAATAAGTGAATCAAGAAAAAGGAGATCTATACAGGCACACTACATATGTATTTTATAAAGGATAATATAGTGAGATATAAATATCAAGTATAAGGAATAAATGTATGTCACAAATGTATAAATAAAACAAGTCTTGGGCATGTCAGTGATATCGGTATGGACCATGTTTACATGTATAAAACAATATAAAATAGCAAAATGCATGCATTGATTTAATTATTATTATTTCTTAAGAATTTATTTGTAACTATTTGAAGGAGAAAGCCATATGTTTTAGGAGTGTCTGCTTAAGACCATTACTCCGTGACCTGGTGTTGCTCCAGGATATGTACCACTAGGTACTTAATCAAGAATGATGAACGAGAATGCACTCTGGTCTAAGCCCTCAAGTTGGACGATGATCCAAGATTCTATTGTTAGATCTCTAAATTTTGGCTATGCAATCTAAATGATAGACCTCTCAAAATATGTGTAATAGTTCTCCGTCCAGTTCTCGTATAACCCTATTAATTTTGTTTTTTTGTCTTACATCGAAACCAAGACATAGATTATATTTAGTTATGCTAGATGTCAAAAATCATACCATGAAATATAATAACAAAATTGGTGTAATGGTTTCATATATCATGAGTCCATGACATAACTAAATGAATCCATTATCCCCGCTTCATTTAGATCTTATAGTTAACTAAGTCAATTCTAATTAGGTCAACAAGTTATTTGGGTATGTGGTTAATTACAAAGTACCGATCATGAGAATGCATGGTAAAAAATTATATTAAAGCAATAAAATAATAATTAAATTCCAATTAACATAAATTTATTAAATAATTGAATGACTAGCCACTAAATTCAAATAATATAAATTCAAACTATAATATTTTTTTGAGAAACATTAACATATAACAAGTTTCAATGTTAAGAAATAGTTGTGATTAAGTTCATGAATTATAATTAAATGGATGATTTATTTATTTATTTATTTATTTATATAATTATTATTTTTATTATGCTGAACTGTAAATGGTAGAGAGTATTTTTTTTAATTATATTTTTTTCCTACCATTGTGTGGCTAGACAGAGAACAAAGGGGAAAAGGACTTTTATTTTTTCCATGTGTTGTGCTGAACAGAGAAGGGCAGGGGAGAGACTTGGTGGGTTTTTCTCTTCTTTTTTTTTAATTTTAAATTCTAATATAAATATGGTTAATTTGCACTACAAAGTAATACATATAAATATAATACAACAAATAAAAAATATTTAACCTTATATAAAATGAAATAATTCAATAATATCTTTACCATATTTCACCTATAAAATTTTCACAAAGGAAAATACTTTCTAGAAGATATTTGTACTCATTATTATGAACAAACTTGAGCTCCAAGATATAATCATTCAATAATTAGAAGATTAAACTAAACCTACATCTAATCATCAAGAAATTGAAAATAAGTTTTAATTAATACTCATGTAGGTAAAACAAAAGGTGGAAGTTATGTTGCATTTGCCTTAACAGGGTGGAGTATTATTCAAAGATTGATGGTGATGAAACTTTTGGGTAGATCTGCAATCCAATGGAGAAAGTGATGGCTAATGATGGAAAATTTTGGAAAATCTTCTCTCTTTTTTTTCTTACGTGAAGTAAGAAAGAGAGGGTTGGTGGGTGGTTGGTGTTAGGATTTTTAATCCTATGCATATATATAACATGCAAAAAACACGAAGAAAAAACCAAACAATTGAGAGGATCATGTAATGACGGCGATTGATTATAATGGATACGATTGAGGATGATCTATATGGCTGATTTGATGGAGTTACAATTTAAATCTCACGACGGAGTCAACTGTAAAGTTGTAAAGCTCGGAATAATTTTCGTGACGATACAATGTTTAGCCAAAAATGGGGTTCGTATGGAGAAAATAGCATCGTTTTAGTGAAAGAAGAGTTGTTGGATGGTTAAGCAAATCCAGGCCGTGACAGTGAACCCACCAGTGAGCCACCGGTGGCTCAATAAACTGAGCCAATCTGAGACAACTACCAGTAAAGTTGTCGGTGACCCCACTAGTGGCTCAAGATAGCAGTCGCGGATTTGGAGTTATTTTGGAAAGATTGAGATTTTAGATTTACTTTCTACTCGGATTTTGGGTATTGGGTTGGACTTAAACTGTTATTTGATCCATTTGATCAAGAATGGTTGGATGAGATTGAATGAAGAATTTGGAGTTTGTTTGGTAAGAGAAAACTCTATAAATACTCCATCAATTTAAGACTTTGCGAGAGCTTATCTACGAAATTAAAGGACTAGAGATTGAAGAATATAGGAGTTCTTGTGTTTCAAGGCTAGACATTAACGTCCACATCTATATTTTCGTAGCTAGACATCCATCTCGTTATTGCAGTAATATCTGGATATTTAGAATTAATATTTAATTCTTAATTTGTAACTATAATCTTGAATGAGAATAGATCACTTGGGTGGTTGAAAGTTGGAATGTATTCATGGTTGTCTAGTGAGTTAGAGATATTTTTAGATCATTGCGAGCAACTGTGGTTGTCTACCAATTATGAGACAAGTGTTCGTAAAAACCGAAATTCATAGTACAGTTCTTCTGTAATTTTTCACTCCATTTGGGTTTCTACGCTAAAATTATGTGTTAATCTTGATTGACAGTCTTGAACAATGTTTAAAATAACGATAACGGTAACGTAACGTTTTATTTTTGTTAGATTATATTGCATATAGTGTATTGCATAACGTAAGTTACAAAATTTTCTATTTATTTAATAAAAACAAATATAAAACTATATAAAATAAATTTTGTAAAATGAAAATTGAATTAAAAATTTCTAAAAGAAAAATATAAAAATATTTTATATCCCAATATTAATTCTAAATTTCTAATAAGTTTCACAGTAATTCTCATATTTATTTTCGTAATTAAATTATATTTGCACCCATAATTTCAGTCATCATCTAAAAAAGAAAATAAAATTTTAAATTTATTTTCAATTATTACCAATAGTATAATTTATATTTTATAATGCTCAATTTATGTTATTTCTAATTGTTTATTTTAGATTAGCTAAGAATTTAATTTAATCAGTAAGTAAGAAATTTCAGTAATTGAAAAGGAATTATAGTAAATAAATAAGAATGTAATCACAAACTGACAAGTTAACAATACCACAAGCAATCAAATAAGCAAACAACAAGTCATCAAGTGAAAAAATTGCAACAGTTCGTTAACAATCAAAATAAATAATCGACATCAATATAAAAATTATTTAAAAAATGATCGTAAATAGCGTAGCATAATATTATTTAACGTAACGTAAAATAACGTAAAAAACGCACCGTTACGGTGCAAGGAGTTATTTTTGACTGTTAAATAACGTTGACTTCTTGTTAGCTTTCATAACGCAATATAACAGATTTCATAATGAGTTATTTCAACATTGTCTTGTGTTTAATTGATTAATTGTGTTGGTAATTGGTATTATCTACCAAATAGTTGTCACTTCCGTAGCTTTTTCAGTTGGTAAGATGAGATTTGTTTGGTTGGTTTGTTTAAAAAATCTTATTTATTATCTTATCTGTAATAACTAGTGTTGATAAAGTGAAATTGTAAATTCTAAGATAAAGATTGAAACAAAGAATAATATAATTAATATTATCATATTAGTTATCAAGATAATTGATGGAGATCAGGATTAGATCAGGATTAGATTTTATTAGATTTGATTTGATTAGAATTTGGATTGTATTAGATATTTGATTTGATTAGGAGTTTTGATTTTATTAGGATTCTGTTTGTTAGGGTTTCCCTATATATAGGGTTGTATGGAGTATTGAAAAAGAGGAATAATATTTTGAGAAATTTTCTTGAGAAATCTCTGGCGTGGAATTCGCTGAGTCAGAAATCTTTCCTCGTGGATTCGTGGAGAGTGGGCGTGGGCCTGGGTGGATTCCCAAATCCCAAAAGTTTTCCCCAATCCCTCTTTTCTTCCCCAATTCCTCTAGAAAAATCCTAATTTTCAAAACCCTAACCCTAATCCCGCTTCCGTCCTGCGTCAAATTGGTATCATAGCCTAAAATTATTTTCTCCACCTCCACCTGATCCTCCTCACCTGACCTAGCCACCCTCATCCTCACCCTCCATCAACCAGCAAGACAGAGACAAAAAAAAAAAAAAAAAACTCTCTGACAGATCAAAAAAAAAAAATCAGATCTGTAGAAAGAAGAGAAGAGAGAGAGAAAAAAAAAAAAAAAAAAAAAAAAAAAAAAAGGAGAGAGATCAAATCTGTAGAGAGAGGCAGCAAAATCTCCCACACAACCTCTCCTCTCTCTCCACCAGCGCCCTTCTCCCCTCCTCGCCGGCGCAAATCCCTGCCACTCTCTCCACCAGCACCTTTCTCCCCCTCCTTTTCTACAGCCAACGAAAAAAAAAAAAAAAAAAAAACCCTCTTCATCCTCCGTCCTCCGACCAAACCCCCAAGTAACCAGACCATCTCCAACCAAACCCTAGCCGCCCGCCTCTCCACTGTTGACCAAACCCCCCCCCCCCACCCTAGCCTGCAAACCCACCATCTCCGACCAAACCCTCCTCCCCCCCCCCCCCCCACCGACAAACCCTAGCCGCCGCCCTCGTCTCGTCCGCCCGCCCCTCCGCCGCCCTCGTCTCGTCCGCCCGCCCCTCCGCCGCCCTCGTCGCCCTCAAACCCCCCCTCCGCCCGCCGCCTTCGACGCCTTGCTCCGACCAAACCCGCAGCGAAGCCCCAGCGACGCCGTCCCCGACGCTGTCTTCCGTCCGTCTCCGCCCCGTCCGCCTCCGCCTGTCTCCGCCGCCTCCGCTTCCGCCCAGTCCGCCTGTCTCCGCCTCTCCACTGATCTTCCGTCCTCCGCCCAGTCCGCCGCCTGCCTCTACCGCCTCCGCCCGCTGTCCGCCGCCTGCCAGCAACCCCGCCGCCGCGGCCGTCCTCCCTCTACTTCAACAGCGACCCCTTCCTTATCTCCTTCCTCCCCCCTCAACTGCAGCCAGAGAAAGAGGAAGAAAGCTATCGGGTTTTGGGTTTGGTTCTGATCCACTTATACAGACTCGCTGACAGTGCAGACCCGTTAAGGAGAACAGTGGTGATTTGGAGCCTGTTCGGAGTCCAATTCGAGTCAGATTCGAAGCGTTGCATTCCTGGATTTATTTCCAACAATTGTGGCAGGATTTCAGCGCTTTTCAGCAGGCGAACCAACCTTGGAAGACTCCAAAGGACTACTACAAGTGCACGAACTTCTTCGGTATTTGGGTAATCTCTAAACTAACCCATTTTCTTCAGCAAAATTTTGCAATTATTTTGTGAAAATTCTGCATAAGATTGTTAGTTAGGATTACTAATAAATATTTGCCAACTTATTGTTTGCTGCATACACACATTTTAGGATTCATTTACTTTCATTTAGAAACTAGACCTTAGGAAAATTCTATTTGATCATATAGTGCACGCATATAGAATTTGATTGAGTCTAGGAAATTGCATTGCATTCGCTTGTTTGATTGTATGCTTCTTCGTAACGGTAAAATGACCACCTCAAGTTCTAGTAATGTGGATGAAAAGTTAGAAATCATGATGAAACAATTAAAAACTATCACCGAACAAATGGAACAGTTTAAAATTGTTGATAAATGATTGGATGCACTAGAACGACACATGGAAGAACAAAATGATCAAATTTATAAGAATGGGTATAATGAAAGAAATTACGATAGAGGGTCAAGAAATCGGAATGAAAGAAACAGAGATGAGAGCATCCCTAGAACTAGACGTACTGAAGATGACATCACACGTAGAATAAAAATTGAGGCACCTATGTTCAATGGCACTCATGACCCTAAAGTCTTTAGTGACTGGCTCGCAGACATGGATTACTATTTCGATTGGTATGATATGCCTGAAGAGCGTAAAATACGATTTGCCCGGATGCGATTGACAAGACCCGCTAGGATATATTGGGCATCAGGAGAAAGAGAGTGTGACAGATACCTAGATGCGATAGAGACTTGGAATGACATGAAAGCTAGGCTCAAAGAGAAATATCTTCCAGTTCCATTTAGGGGTCACCTTTAGATAGGTTGCACAGTCTACGACAAGGGGGCATGACGGTCCAAGAATACATGACTCAGTTTGATGAATTGACACTTCGGTGTGATTTGCGAGAGGACCGACATCAGGCGATATCTAGATTTCGTTCTGGACTACGTGCAGACATACAACGAGCTATGCATATCCATTCACGGAATATAAGTTCCCTAGCTCAAGCTTGTCAATTAGCAGAGGATATTGAACATTCTCTCAAATTTTCTGCTGACCGTAAGTTCACTCCTAAAGTCGGGGAGCAATCCAGACGCCCTTCTGAAACTAACAAGAGACCTAACACCCAACACAACAAAGACTTTAAAGGTAAAACCGTAATGGGTGAGTCATCTAAACAGGGCACGAGAGGTGTAGAGTGTTTCAAGTGTCACGAGTATGGCCACATAGCTTCACAGTGTCCCACTAAAGCTTTACTCGTAGAAGGAGAGCATAATGGTGATGATGATGATCTTGAGGAGGAAGTATATGAACCAGTAGGAGATGCTAGTGAGTCAGACGAGGAAATAGTCATTTCAAATGTGCGCTTAAATGTCGTTAGGTGTCTTTACACTAAAACGAAAGATGAAGATTGGCGTAGGTCTAGCGTTTTCACTACATACATCTCACACGGGGGAAAAAGCTATCGTGTAATGATTGACGGGGGTAGTTGTGTGAATATAATCTCAAGATCAGCTGTTGAGAAAATGGGCCTCAAAACTGAACCCCATCCACAACCATACAACGTAACATGGGTAGATAAAACTGCTCAATCTATTATCCAGCGTTGTCTAGTGCTTATCCAGATGTCGAGTTATCAGGACCAGCTTTGGTGCGATGTGTTAGATATGACTGCCGCACATATCTTGCTTGGTAGGCCATGGTTGTATGATTTAGACGTGACGAGTTTCGGCAAATCAAACACATATACATTCAAATTTAATGGAAAGAAAATTGTTTTGAAACCCGCGCCGCCTAAGTCTAGTGAAGAGAGACCGAAGAGCGAAAAAGTCACAGGACAGGTGCATAAAAAGTCTCTTCACTTGGTCGGTCGATCACAGTTCCTCAAGGAGAGTTTAGCGGAGGGACTAGTGTATGCGGTAATTGCTTTAGGAGAGTCTTCTAATCCACTTGTCATTTACCATCCTGAGATTCATCAGATTCTCTCTGATTTTCAAGATATCATGCCCGATGAGTTACCTGATGAACTTCCTCCCCTTAGAGATATTCAGCATGCCATTGATTTCGTACCTGGTTCCAGTTTGTCCAATTTACCTCATTATAGGATGAATCCTATTGAGCACGCTGAATTGAGAAGACAGGTCGATGAGTTATTGCGGAAATGTTTTATTAGAGAGAGTTTAAGTTCTTGTGCCGTTCCCGCTCTACTCACACCTAAAAAGGATGGTAGCTGGAGGATGTGTATTGACAGTCGCGCCATCAACAGAATTACCGTCAAGTATAGGTTTCCCATTCCTAGACTTGATGACTTACTAGATATGATGGCTGGCTCTCAAATCTTTTCGAAGATAGATCTTCGAAGCGGATATCATCAAATTCGTATCCGCGAAGGTGATGAGTGGAAAACTGCCTTTAAAATTAAGGACGGATTATATGAATGGCTGGTCATGCCTTTTGGTTTATCTAACGCACCCAGCACATTTATGAGAGTTATGACTCAGATATTGCGTCCTTTCTTAGCCAAGTTCGTTGTTGTCTATTTTGATGACATTCTCGTCTTCAGTCAAACCCAAGAAGAGCATCTTTCTCATTTGACACAAGTTTTAGAGACTCTCCGTAAAGAGAAACTGTTTGTCAATTTGAAGAAATGTGCGTTCTTAGCTTCCTCTGTTCACTGTCTTGGGTTTATCGTCTCTAAAGACGGAGTAGCAGCAGATCCTGACAAAGTTAAGGCCATAAGAGAATGGTCTACTCCTAGTACAATCCATGAGGCCAGAAGCTTCCATGGTCTGGCCACATTTTATAGGAGATTTGTTAGGGGCTTTAGTACCATTATGGCTCCGATCACTGATTGTCTTAAGAAATGGGAGTTTCACTGGACTAAATCTGCTGCTCATGCCTTCGAGGAGATTAAGAAGAAGTTGACTACTGCTCCGGTTCTTCATCTTCCAGATTTCTCGAAGGTTTTTGAGGTGGCATGTGACGCATCAGGCGTAGGTATAGGAGGTATTTTAAGCCAAGAAAATCATCCTATCGCCTTTTTTAGCGAAAAATTGAATGAGACGAAACAGCGCTATGATGTTTATGATAGAGAGTTTTATGCAATAGTGCAATGTTTGCGTCATTGGCGTCACTATTTGCTACCAAAAGAGTTCGTACTCTACTCAGACCATCAAGCTCTACGCTATATCAATTCCCAAAAGAGAGTAGGGCATCGACACATCAAGTGGTTTGAGTTTATTCAGGAGTACAATTTTGTACTCAAACACTGTGCAGGAACTGAAAATAAAGTCGCTGATGCCTTGAGTAGGAAACTTTGTACTTTACAGACGATGAGTGCAAAAGTTATCGGATTTGAGCGTATCATTCAAAACTATCCTACTTGTCAGGACTTTGGTGACATCTATTCATCTATGACTCAGGATCCTCCTATTATGGTAGATGCCTTCACCATTGTTGATGGTTTTTTATTTCGAGGTACTCGTCTTTGCATTCCCAATACTTCTTTGCGCGATCACCTGATTTGGGAAATGCATGCAGGAGGGATTGCTGGTCATTTCGGTCGAGATAAAACTATCATTCTTGTAGAGGACCGATTTTATTGGCCAAGCATTAAACGTGATGTTGCACAAGTTGTGTCTCATTGTCGAGTTTGTCAGGTAGCTAAGGGTAGGAAGCAGAATACAGGACTCTACACACCATTACCCATACCCTTTGCACCTTGGGAGCATTTTAGCATGGATTTCATTTTAGGACTCCCTCGCACACTTAGGAAGCATGATGCAATATTAGTCGTGGTGGATAGGTTTTCCAAAATGGCACATTTTATTCCTTGCCACAAGACTTCGGATAACTCACATGTTGCACACTTATTCTGTAAAGAGGTAGTTCGTTTGCATGGTCTTCCTAAATCAATTGTTTCTGACAGAGATGTTCGATTCACAAGTCATTTTTGGCGAACTCTCTGGAAGAAAATGGGTACCACACTTAAGTTCTCCACTGCTTATCATCCGCAGACAGATGGTCAGACAGAAGTAGTCAATCGTAGCTTAGGTGATTTGCTTCGATGCTTAGTGGGCGACCATTTAGCGACGTGGGATCTTGTTTTGCCTATAGCGGAGTTTGCATATAATAGTTCAGTCAATAGGTCTACTGGGATGAGTCCATTTGAGATAGTTACAGGATATAAACCTAGAAAACCTATAGACCTTCTTCCACTCCCCATAGGTGATAGGCCTAGTGCTTCAGCCGAGTCTTTTGCACAGCATTTGCATGATTTGCATAATCATATTCGTCGGCAAATAGCAATTAGTAATAATAACTACAAGTCTGCAGCAGACTCGCACAAAAGATTGCAGGAATTTGCAGTGGATGATGAGGTGATGGTTAGAGTGCGTCAAGAGAGGTTCCCGCTAGGAACCTTGAAGAAGCTTCATGCTCGACGTATGGGTCCTTACCGAGTTCTAAAGAGAATTGGTTCTAATGCTTATGAGCTTGCGATCCCTCACAATCTCGGGATCAATCCAGTTTTCAACGTCGAGGATCTGACTCCATATCGTGCTCCATTTAACTATCCAGCGGTTATTCCAGATCTACCATCATCTGCTTCGCCAGGACGTCGACATTTTCCCATCCGCACACCGCCTCCTCCTGCTCCACGCAAGCATCATGTAGATCAGATTGAAGACATATTGGATGATGAGATTGTTTCGACTGCTGATGGTGGATATCAGTGTTATTTAGTGCGATGGCGTGGACGTCCAGATTCAGATTGCACTTGGTTGCGCACCGAAGAAGTCCAGCAGCTCGCCCCAGATTTGCTTGATAGTTATCATCTTCGTCATTCACCGGTGGTTCATTTTTTTGAAGCCGGGGAGAATTGATGGAGATCAGGATTATATCAGGATTAGATTTTATTAGATTTGATTTGATTAGAATTTGGATTGTATTAGATATTTGATTTGATTAGGAGTTTTGATTTTATTAGGATTCTGTTTGTTAGGGTTTCCCTATATATAGGGTTGTATGGAGTATTGAAAAAGAGGAATAATATTTTGAGAAATTTTCTTGAGAAATCTCTGGCGTGGAATTCGCTGAGTCAGAAATCTTTCCTCGTGGATTCGTGGAGAGTGGGCGTGGGCCTGAGTGGATTCCCAAATCCCAAAAGTTTTCCCCAATCCCTCTTTTCTTCCCCAATTCCTCTAGAAAAATCCTAGTTTTCAAAACCCTAACCCTAATCCCGCTTCCGTCCTGCGTCAATAATACTCTTTAAAAATAAATAAATAAATAAAAGTATCATTTCAAGGAGCCGGTTTTACGAAAACTCTTTAGTTCTATATAGGTATTTGCTGAAAAGATCTAGAGAGAGCCCCTTTTTTGGCTGGGACTAGAGAGAACCCCTAGTCCTATTAGATTTTCCTTGAACTAACCTTTGTTTAGGGCAGCTAACCATAGCCCCATATATGACATTCCTCCATAGGTGTTTCGACATCAACATCAATATCAATAAAGCCTTTATCCCACAATTTTAAGGATGACAACTTGAATTAGTTTCTTCCCTTCAGCTAGGGCCATCTCCATGGGCGTTTCTGCCCCAAAAATAAAAAGTAATAGCACAGAATTCTTCTACTAATGCTGAACAAGCAGTTATCTGCGTAACATAGTAGGTCAGTGTTTACTACAAGAACCTTTGCATTAGGTAGCAAATCAATATTATTGTTTGGATGCGAAATTAAAAAGTAGTAAAGGCGTCATGTCTCTTTTTCATTTCTATGCGCGGGTGAGTTCTATACATTTAAATAAGACGACAGCATATTGTTAATTTTAAAAGTCTAAAGTTCTAAAGGCAAGGTCAATCGCCAAAAAATCATGTGAATATTCTCTGGCAAACTAATGCAGTTTGCATTATGAACAGAACAGATAGATAAATTGCTTTAAACCAGTTTGCGTCTATGACTATTTGGTGACTCTAAATTACAACTCCACTCCACGACCAAGAAAATGAATATCTCAACACAGTTCTAAATCTGTTATCTTCTTTTGCTTCATTTTTGCAGTTTGCATATAGTAAGGTGCAATAACACATTGATTCATGATATCTCAATATATGGAGATTTTAACTCCCCCAACAATGATGGGATAGATATTGAGGACTCAAACAACACAGTGATTAGGAGATGCCACATTGATACCGGAGATGATGCAATTTGCCCAAAGTCTAGCACTGGGCCTGTATATAACCTAACAGTTACTGACTGCTGGATTCGAACTAAATCATCTGCAATCAAGCTAGGAAGTGCTAGCTTTTTTGATTTCAAGAGGCTGTTATTTGACAATATTACAATCGTGGATTCACATAGAGGGCTTGGAATGCAAATACGAGATGGAGGTATAAATCTAAACTTCTTGTGATTTGAGATTTAGAAAGTTGGTCATCTAGGTAGCTGTAGCAATGCATGTTAAGTACTCTTTGCCAAATTAGATCTCAAATATATATGATTCACATTTATTCTCTATACTGTTTCTATGATCATTTTTATTTTTCAAGAACTAGTTGAAAAAAAAATGTCATTTCTCAGTTTGACATTCATCTAACTAAATTTCGATAGATTCGTTTAAAATTATATCATTTTAATAGATCATCTGATTTATGCTAGTTGGATCTTAGTTCCATGATACTCGTTGTCATAACCAACAGGCCTTCTCTCTCCACTTCCAATCTAGCTTATGATTACTTAGCACCGTATTCCATGTCAACGAATGGTCCCTCAACTATGAGAATCATACTGGTGAAATATTTTTTCCTTTTATTTACAATTTATGGTCATACATTATGGGGGTATCAAAGTGCAAATGATTTGTCCTTCTCAGACATAACTTTTGATTCATCAATATGCTTGTTACAATAAACGAACCATTCTTTTGATCCAAAAGAATTTTTTTTTTTTGTTTTATACTACAAGATTCATACACCTCTCTATAGCTATATTTAATTTTCTCTGTAGGAAACGTAAGCAGTGTTATCTTCTCAAATATCAAAATGAGCACGAGATATTATGATCCTTTATGGTGGGGAAGGGCTGAACCAATTTACATTACAACCTGCCCTAGAGATGCAAGCTCAAAGGCTGGGTCTATCTCCAATATAATATTTGTTAACATATCAGCCGTTTCTGAGAATGGAGTATTCTTATCAGGGTCCAAAGGCGGAATCCTTAGCAACATAAAGTTCAGAAATGTGAACTTGACATATCGAAGATGGACTGAATATCCAGGTGGGATGTATGATTACAGACCTGGGTGTCAGGGCTTGGTTAATCACAGCTTAGGCGGAATAATGATGGAACATATTTCGGGTATTGAGGTGAAGAATGTGAAGATGAGGTGGTCAAAAAACAGCTTAGAAGGGTGGGACAATCCTTTGGTGTTCAGACCTACTACAGTAAATAAGATTTCTTTCCATGAGTTGCAATCAGAGATCTATTAGAATCGTTTGAATCACCTATTGGGATGAGGATCCAAGTTTGTCTGAACAAAATTCCACATTGTTCATAAGAACAGAACAAGCTTCTGATTCATTGATCATGGTAATAAAATCTCTTCTTAATTGTCATTAGACAAATTATATTTGTCATTGCGTGCAGTCTATCATTAAGCTAATCATTTGATCTGGGTGTGGATTTTCCTCTTGTTTATTTTGTTTCTTTGTGAGATGTCTTGATATTGCAGATCATGAACAATAGATATCTGACTAGCGTATTATATTGAGTGGTATTGTTATATTCCATAAATGATATCACCTTCTATGCCGGGATGGGAAACTACACAGTAACGATACAACTGCAATATCTATTTTTTGAATCTGAGATTGTGAATGCAGATGTACTTAATCTATCGTCATAGAGGTTGTAGAGATGAGTGGACCCTTTTTCTTTCGAGTTTTAAACAAATATTCTCACCTGGACTTTATAGAAGAATAGAGCCCCATAACATTCCTTTACCATGGAGTTGAGGATTCACTACGTAGATGAATAAGCCTAATGCTACACACTTAACAAAATGCTAGTGTCTGTAAAAGATGGAAGTTTCTTGGTTTCCTTAACCAAGTGGTGCTTTCATACCTTTAAATGTGGAAGAAATGTACGTTTTTTGTTGACTGCTCAGATCGTATCATTCCATTTATTTTCATACTTATGCATGCATATCCATAAAATATTGTCACATGTCATATGGTTGGGATGTTTCCCTGTTGGACACTTCAAGATATACCTGCACTGGACACCGGTATCACATATCCCGGTGAAAATGCAGTGTATTTTCATAAGTGAGCCATATACAATCTATAACAAATAAATCAACCCCTGTGATGTAACGCTCCTATTTTTCAGCTGCTTCCCAAAACGGAGGATGCTACTTAATATTTGCACTAAACAACCCAACAGTCACAAAATTTTGGAATAACCATAATTATTGGCACAATCAGATAAATAACATGCTTGAAACTGGAAAGATTTCATTTATACAAAGAGTTAGCTACATAAGATAGCACACTGCTCTGAATATGAACACAAAAAAGAAAAATAGTGTCCAAACAAAGGAAATATAAACGAATACATACAAGGGATCTCTAGAAAGTACTTCACTCGCCTACTGTCGCTCGATTTGGTCAATGAAGTATGGGTCTTTAGTTGGGCTGGTTCTCCCTCTTCGCCTTCTAAACCTGGATTCAAACACAGTGGATTAAACACAGCAAGTAATACCAAGAAAAAGATATGTGTACTATCACAGTACTAGAGATAAAGAATATGTAAATGAATCGTGTTGGTGTTAAACGTGACAAGTGAATAATGAATAATATAATAGCAAAACTATATATGTCATTTGCAAATAGCATGTGAATATTATGTAAAAATGGTATGTTTAGGTCATGTTTTTATTACCATTTGAAATTAAATGATGGATAAGATAACGTGCAGTTTTCTATATTGTACAAGTGTCCATACATACTTGGGACCCAGCCTCAATATTCATGGCGCTGAAGTATGACATGTCGCTAGGCATAACAATTCAATTTTCGTACTGTATAAGTGCCCGTACATACCGGGATCGGGCCTCAATATTCATGACACTGAAACATGACATACCACTAGGCATAAAAATCCAATTTCCATATTGTATTACAGTAACGGACATACCACTCTGAGTATCAATTATCAATTGGTGATCTAGTAATCACCCAGACCACTGTAGTAAAAGAATTCCGGCTTTAATCAAGAAGTTGGCCAACAAGTTTCTTATACAATACAGTTTTTATCAATCATATAGTTTT
The DNA here is from genome assembly GCA_036321105.1 of Dracaena cambodiana. NCBI lineage: Eukaryota > Viridiplantae > Streptophyta > Magnoliopsida > Asparagales > Asparagaceae > Dracaena > Dracaena cambodiana. The sequence goes on along the minus strand of JAYEPQ010000008.1, from coordinate 22,222,233 downwards.
TCTAATTCCTATATCAATAATATATGATATATATGAATTAATGGAAATACATAGTTTTTCAAGTCAAACTGTGTATATGTTCTTATCACGAGAAATAAAAATTTAGGAATCAAGATTCAAGATCATGTACACACGTATCATAAAGATACTTCATGTTATGTAATTAAGATAAAAGAAACTTATTATCATGTTCCCATAAATGGTCATTCTCATAAGGTATCGAGTATTCAAATAATTCATTCAAACATGTCATGCATTGGATTCGAGTGTATATATATCACGAATTATGTGTCATGTATCACATAAATTGTACCATTCATGCAAGAATCATATAATACACTATCAGTAATAATTATCGCATGTCACGTATCGTATTATCTATCATATAGTTTCTCCCATCCCTGGGTTTATAATACATTATGCACATGATAATTTTATTTTACATTTATTTGTTTATTTTTCCTTTCCTTTTTTTAATTGTTTTCAATTCATATTAGCATGCTTGCATCTCTACGACTGCACATGACATGTAGTATCATAACACATGATTTGTAACATCAAGTACATGACTTGTAGCATAATGAATTAGATATCCATGTCATCTTAATAATATTAGTGCACAATTATATCACAATATATTTTATTAAAATCGATTCAATATTCTGGTTCAATTCTTAATACCAATCAATAGCCCAATTTGCGAATCAAGTGCATCATGTAATAATATTGCATATTTATTTATTAAGCCTACTGCATTTTCATTTATTAAGACCCACTGCATTTTTATTTATAAGGCTTACTGCATATTTATTATTTAGGCCCACTGTATTATTATTCATAAGGTCCAATGTATTTTCTTATTTAGGCTTACTGCATTATTATTAATAAGCCTCATTGTACTTTATTATTATTATTATTATTATTATTATTATTATTATTATTATTATTATTTTGTTTACTTTCCTATCCGGTCCAATCCCAAGCCTGAGCCTAAGCACACTGAATATTATTATTATTTATTAATTTTTTTCTTTTTTTTTGCTGGACTGGACCTAGGTTCACTGAACATTATTATTATTATTATTATTATTATTATTATGCTAGGTTGGGTCTAAACTCACTGAACATTTTTTATTTTTTATTTCTTATTTTTTTTGCTGGGTCCATGTGCTCTGAACATTATTATTATTTTTCTTTTTATTTTTTTCTTGGACTGGGCCCAAGCCCAATTACTCTTTTCTCTTTTTTTTTTTTTTTTTTCTTTTTCTTTTTTTTCCTTTTTCTCTCTTTCTCTCGGCCCAGTTCCAGCCCACATTCTCCTTTCCTCTATTTTGTCTCTTTTACAAGGTTGGGCCCATTTCCTTTTCTCCTTCTTTGCATTATTTTTTTTTTTTTTTGCAAATTATTTTTTCCATGCAAAATGCAACCTAGGCTCCCTTTTGGTCATGCGTAAGCTCTTCACTGTTAGAAAAAACTAAAACTCTCTTCTTATTATTCTTATTATTTATACATGGGATTCCTTGTAAATCAATTCCCATGCAAATTAAACCAATTCCCATGTAAGTCAGTTCCTTGTAAGTCAATTTCCATGCAAATATTTATACACCCAATTATCTAAACACAGAATTCCCATACAAAATTTCCCCACAATTCCCATGCAATTATGTAAGTCAATCCCCATGCAAATTCCCATGCAAATCAATTCCCATGTTAATTTTGCATTCGTGAAACTATTTTATTTTATTTTCCTCAAAATTAAGTAAATATCATAATATTTATATATCAAATTTAACTTACTAATCTGGTTCAGTTCTCAATATCAATCAATAGTCCAATTTGTAAATCGAACATTTTCACAAAATAATAGTCCAAATTGTGGGACAAGAATATTTACCAAATAAATCACTTAAGCAATATAAATTAAATAAAATTTTCAAGAAATAAACAAAGAATATAAGTGTTACTTGTTTCGACTTGATCCCGAATTCTCGGTTCGATTTATTCTTCTTTCTTCTTTCTTTGTATTTTTTTCATCTTTTCCTCCCTTTTTCTTTTCTCTGCTGCTTGGTTTTGGCCGAAAAACAGAGAGAGAAGAAGAGAGTGAAGTGGAGTTTTGGAGAGGGAAAAATAATTTAAGGGTAATTTCGTAAGTTAAAGAAAACTGCTTTCATTTTTATTCGCCGCCTAAAGTCTTAGCTTGTCACGTCAATTCCCCATTTGACAGCTCAAACCGACACTCTTTATTTAGGGTGTGCCCTTAGAAATTTGTTTTAAAAATAGGGTGTGTACAAATTAATTTCTAATTTATTTAATATTTTATTATTTACAGTTCCAGTAAATATTTTTTTTTTCATTTCGGTGTCTAGAATAAATGAACTAATATTATTAAATTAGCAATTTTGGGGTATTTTTCGGTCTCGTAAGTAAAATTTCATAAAATTCTAAATATTAGAAAACTAATTATTGCAAAGACCGAATGCCATTTAGAGTAACAGATTTTAAGTTACATCCACCGAAAGTTATTATTTCGGTATCCAAAATTGATTTCGGTAACCTTATTCGGTACGATCGGACCCAAAAGAGGGATGCATGTAGCTCGAATTTTGGATATTACATGTAATTATCGGACCCAAAAGAGGGATGCATGTAGCTCGAATTTTGGATATTACATGTAATTATCGAAAAATTGATAGATTATTTTTGGGATACTAATATCTTCATGGTTGATGAGTTCTGCATCCTTTTCATCCTTCTGCCTGTAAGGATAATCCCATTTCTGTACTCTTTTCAATCCGAAGGACCGTGTTTTTTTTTTTTTTTCCCTTGTTCATGCTGATTCCTTGTACTCCCTTGAGCCACTATCTTCTAATTCAAGTCCCCAACAGTCCAACATAAGATTATATCAGGCAGTTGTCCTCCCTCAGATTGCAGCTCCACAAAACGCTAGAAACAAGGATTTTGTATCATAAGCTTCCCTTTGGTAAAATATCTTGTTCTCGTTATCGTCTCCAAAATACTTTCCCAGAAAATTCTTGCTTAATTGGGTCTGGCCCTTCTTTGTTTTTTTTTTTTTTAACAACAGGACAGATTGCAACTTGCAAGCCTTTTCCAAGTTTTCTTCTGGACTTTAATGCACCGCGATAAGTGTGTCAATCTGATAATTGTGTTCTCTCCCCAGCATAAAGTTTATCTAACATACCGTCCGAGACAGTGCTTTTAGACAATCAACAGAAGGAACTCTAGCAATGTACAAGCAGATTGAAGGCTGAGTATCCTGTCTAGAGGTCTTCTATTCTACAGAGCCCTCTCATTTAGCATTATAATCAAGTTGGACTGCAGAAAATTCTGTATGCAAGAATTAAACCACTGACATTTTTACCTGTAGCAAGCAAATTCTATTCATGAACAAAAAAAATATTCAACTCTCACTTTAGAGCGATTAAAATTTCTGTATCTCTGAATTTTCAGCATACACCAAGGGGGCACTTAGATATTGTCCATTCATTGATCTTCCTCTCATTGTCCTTCTTTTATTTCTTTGTTAGCTTGCAATTTAATTATTTCCTTCCACCTAATGAAAGCTCTTATGTGCGAGTAAATTAAAGAGGTCTATAGCTTCATAGGCTATTTTCTTTATTTGGATGTTGTGTTCGGTACCATTTAATCCGATGCCAAGTTGGAGAGGAAAATGTGTAACTGATATAATGTAAGACTGAGGATTATGTCGCCGATATCTTTACCAAGCCATTGAAGACGGAGATACTTGTTAAGCCCAAAGAAATGCTCGGAATGATAAGCAAGTTTGAGTCGGAGTGTTACTAGTCAAACTTGTTTTTGAGAGAAAAATATTGAAGGAAAATGTGACTCTGGACTCTGTATAAGCTAGTTCCAGGCTAAAAGGATGAACTCTAATATGGAGAGAGAGAGAGAGAGAGAGTGTGAGTGTACAGCGGAGCTAAGACAGAGAGAGAGAGAGAGAGAGAGAGTGAGTGTACAGCGGAGCTATGAAGTATGCCTGAGCTAGAGATAAATTATGAAGTATGTGAACTGTAGAAGGAATAGTAAGTTGGTTGCAACAATTACAAATAAAGAGAGAGTGACTGTCAGCTTTTAATAAGAACAATGGCAAAGAAGATAGCATAGACAGAAGGCTAAAGAGAGAGGTTGATATGAGAAGGCTAAGGAGAGAGGTTGATATGAGAAGCCTAAAGAGAGAAGTTGATATTTTCTCATATCAAAATATAAGTTGAGCCAAAAAGCCTTTTGTTTAAAGCTTATGGAGAACAGCTACATATAGCTGGAGCCATCTATAACAGAAACAGCTCTTACCGCCATCCGAAAGAGGGAACTAAAAGAATCTAAAGAAAGGAACAAGAAAGCCTTGTTTCTTATATATCAAGGCGTTAAAGAATTGACATTCGAGAAGATTCCTAATGCCTAGTCCTCTAAACAAGCTTGGAAGTTTTTGCAAAAATCCTATCAAGATGATCCAATCTCCAAAAGAGTACACTTTGAATGCATTCAACAAACTTCAACAAGTAGTGGAAGACCAATTTTCAACCAGCTACCATCCACACCACAATGGAATAACATACAGAGTGGAAGAATCATACGGTTCTTGACATGACCATAAGTATGCTGAAGAGGTAGTATCTGCTAAAGAATTTCTGGACGAAAGCTATAGATTGCATAGTTTACCTTCTCAGCTGCTGTTTGAGGGGAAAAAAAAAAGTTATAAATGACTCAGTTGCTTTAACTTCTTCTCTAAAGTCTCATAGTGTCTCTTGACTTGATTTATTTCATTACACCTTAGGCATAGCAAGCATTGTGATAGCCATAAAAATTTTCCACTCGGAACATGACAGTAAGAGAATATTAAGAATAATTGGTAAATAGAAAAATACGAGGAAAAGGACGAGATAAAATATGTTAAATTAGACAAAGCACATAGTGGATTGATTTATGTTTTGTTAACCTTACAAAGTTAGGTTTTTGCTCCTGGGGTTTCCACAAATGAGCTTTCAATGTTATAGTCAATATTATATGTGTTTTCGGGGAAAACCGCATATCTTTCCATTGCCATTGAATCGAGAAAAAATACAGATTATAAAAATTTCTCTTTTTTGATTACAATGAAAAGAAATAAAAAGAAACAGACAGAGAGGACTTATAAAACACGTCGCTCTTTTTTAATCAGAAAATTGTGGGATTCGAGGCAGCTATGAGGATTGGTCATTTCCTTGTTGATGATCTGACGTCGATGATTTGTAGGCGAGCTCGTTTTTCTTCTCTTCTGTTTTTGGAGGAAGCTCAAGCTGTATTTATAGGCCAAAGGTCTTTTTTGAGTTCTCTTGAGGGGTATTTATAGGCCCCAAGTTGTTGAAAATGTTTCCTTGTAGATATAATTGAGATCTCTTTGTAATCTTGATAAGATATTTGAATTTTTTTCTTGATTTGATTTGCTCTAGATTTATTGTATTGGGTCCTGTTTCTGCACCCAAAATCAATTAAACTCAAATTAGAATTTGCAGAATTATCAAACTCAAATAGAAATTAAACTAGAATCCTGCACCCAAAAATTAATCATAGTTTAATTAGAATTTGCATAATTATCAAACTCAAACATAAATTAATTTAGTATTCTGCATCCAAAAATTAATTTGATTCTAATTAAAATTTGGATAAAATTAGAAATTGTAAAATAGTTGGAGATGGAGCCAAAATATATTGTGTGCACGAGGTGGAGATTATTATGCGAAACAGGAGGTCGAGCGGGCGCCCGAGGCTGGCTTGGCCAGCCCTGCGACCACTAGGCTAGCCTGGCCAGCCTCGTGACTGTGAGGCTGGCCTGACCAGCTTGGCAACCGCTAGGCCAGCCTCGCAAACACAAGGCTGACTTCGACCAGCTCTGAACTTTTTTTTTATTTGGATTTTGATGTTGAACTTTGGATTTTGATTTTGTAATTTGGATTTGGATTTTGACTTTGGACTTTGGATTTTGGATTTGGATTTTTATTTTGGACTTTGGATTTTGGATTTGGATTTGTGCGGGGATAATTTTTCTCGTTCTACAAGACCCCCTTCAAAATTTTTAAAATTTTGTCTCTTCTGGAAATTTTGAAATAATTTGGATTCTTATTCATACCTGGTCTTCCACACTTGGATTGTACACTTTAAATCTAACTGTTTAATGTGTCCAATGAAACTTTCTAAGGATATGGTACTATCATAGTAAGCCGAGTTTTGTTAATTACTATGAAGTTGACTTGTCTAGACATAAGACAAAGCCTTGTTGATCATGTTAGAATTACAAAATCATAGACAGAGATATGACTGACATATCTAAAGAGTGATCATTTTGAAAGTAGTGGATGGATTTAATGGAATTGGTGGATGGAAAATGGAACTTGCTAGGTGAGTGAAGGTGCCTTAGCGAGCTTAAGCGTTTTGAATATGATGTGACTCATTTAGGTTGACAAACAGAGCCAATGACTCACTTGAATGACAGACAGAGCAGTTGATTGTTTTCTACCGAGGGGTGACTCGCCGGCTGACAAACAGAGTTGACGATTATTTTCGAATTGAGAGATGACTCGCCTAACTGACAGACAGAGCCGATGATTATTTTTGAATTGGGATTGAAGAACCATGAGCAGAGGTGTTCAGAAAACGTACCTATGGAACTTTTACAGAGGTATACTATTAAGCATATCAAGATTGCTTGGCATGTTTAATGGGATACCTCTCCCCTTTACCTTTTTGGCATCAGGCTGTTTCTACCCCCAGTATGATAAGACAGATCGAGAATTTTAGCTTTCTCTTACCCATTTCCTCGAGGGTGCTAGGCTATCCGTACATTCTTTCTTATCATAATAAGTATCTATTCAATAGATTGTTCGAGTGTGAATTAGTGAGGGTTGAAAACCATGGGTAAAGGTGTTCAGAAAATGTACCCATAGGGTCTTGGCAGAGGTGTTCAGAAAATATACTAAGGGGTTTCGGTAGAGGTGTACTATTAAACATACCGTTAGGGTCTCAGCAGAGGTGTTAAGAAAACGTACTGAGGTGACCGGTTAGGGTCGGAAAATTATGAGCAGAGATATTCAGAAAACATACCCATATGGTCTTAACAGATGTGTTCAGAATATGTACCAAGGGGTTTCGACAGAGGTATACTGTTAAACATACCAATGGAATCTCAGCAGAGGTGTTCAGAAACCGTACTAAGGTGACCGGTTAGGGTTGGAAAACTATGAGTAGACGTATTCAGAAAACGTACCCATGGGGTCTTGACAGAGATGTTTAGAAAGCGTATCAAGGCGTTTCAGCAGAGGTGTACTGTTAAACATACTGATGGGGTCTCAGCAGAGGTGTTCAGAAAACGTACTGAGGTGATTGGATTTAAATTAAGGAGTAACTCAGCTTGCTGATAGACAGAGCCAATGACTCGCCTGACTGACAGACAGAGCCGGTGACCGTGTTAGGGTCATATGGTGTATTATTTGTATGATTGTTCAAATCTTGTTGTCAGAGATAAGATCTTAACATGACATGTTCGATTTTTTTTTAGATGAGATGATTTTAAATCTCGCTGTCAGAGATAAAAGTTTAACTTGATAGATTTGGTTGTTTTTTTATATGAGATGATCTGAATCTCACTGTCAGTGGTAAGAGTTTAATATGATATTTAGTTGTTTTGAGACAAGATATATTGAGTCTCGTTGTCAGAGGTAAGATCTTAACATGATATGTTCACATGATTTTTTAGCAAACCCCCAGCTGTAACGGATGTGATATGCATTTACCAATCGCTATTTGCGTTGAATTAGCCATGCTATTTCTCTCAATATGATGAATTTTCGAAGGTTTTGTTTGAATTTAGATGCCAAATGTTCCTTCTTCGCTTTGCCTTTTCGGCATTAGGTTACTTCTATCCCCAGTATGATAAGACTAGTCGAGAATTTTAGTTTTCTTTTGCCCCTTGTCTCAAGAGTGCTGAGCTATCCACACATTATTCCTTATCATAATAGGTTGGCGAGGATTTTAATTTTCTCTCTCCTTTATCTTTAAAATATTAGGTTCATGCTTTTTACCTTATCATAATGGGTTGGCGAAAAACTTATTCTCTTCCCTTTGCTTTTGAAGCATTAAGCGGTTCATACTTTTTACCTCAGTATGAGGAATTGTTGAGGATTTGAATTCCTCTCCCCTTTGCTTTTGAAACATTGGGTTATGAATATCCTTATAGGATAATATTGTGACAAATTTATTATGGGATTTTTACCAAAGCTCTAGTTATGAACGGATTTGATGTGCCTTTACCAATCGCCATTTGTGTTGGGCTAGCCATACTATTTCTCTCAGTATGATGAGTTATCGAGGGCTTTGTTTGGGTTTAGATATCAAACGTTCCCTCTTTCCTTTGCCTTAGTGGCTATGGGACGATCAGTTTCATGTTCTTACCTGTATGATAGGGTTGACGAAATTTTTTTTATTTTTTTTCCCGTTGTTTTTTATAGCATTGAGCGGTTGATTCATTAGCCTTCCCTTCATTGTTTTAAGGTGGCTAGATATAATATTTATTTAAGAACTTGCCATTGATAGGCATCATCATCATCCTATCGCCGTCTTGATTAATCAGATGATAGGCTGTGTTTGAGTAGATGATTTCTATAAGAAAAGCTTCTTTCTACTTGGGTTCAAATTTTCTTTTAGTTTTGTGGGTCAGGATCATTGGTCTTTTGACAGTTAAGGCCAAATCTCTTTTTTTGAAAATTTTTCATTTAACTTTCTTATTAAACACCCTCGAGATGCGCGCTTGGTATAACTCGATTTGTTGTTTTGTATTTAGGCATTTTTCATCTAGGGCTTCTAATTCTTAGAGTCGTTTTTGATATTTTTTTCTCAGTCATCATCTTCGTAGCCAGTGTTGCCCGTATAGACGAGATTTAGATTTCCAGTGGCAATACGGCTTCACAATCATATACCAATGAAAAGAACGTAGTTTTGGTCGGGGTCTGCACTGTTGTACAGTAAGCATATAAACACTCACCTAACTTTTCATCCCAATCGCGACGACTCAAAGAAACAAAATTTTGTAGAAGCTTGACAATAGTCTTGTTGAAAATTTTGGCTAATCCGTTGGCTATCAGATTATAAGGCGTTGAAATCGCATCTTGAATTCTAAATTTGCTACAGAATTTCACGAAGCCTTGACTAATGCATTGAGGCCCATTGTCATGAACAATCCATCGGGGCATGCGGAAACAGTAAATTACATGGTGTTTGATGAATTTGATCATATCTGCTGTCTTTACTTTCCTCATGGGAACAATTTCTACCCATTTGGAGAAGTAATCGGTTATTGCCAATATGAACCGATGTCCTTTGGAAGATGGCTGAGTGATTGGCCCGACAACATCCATTCCCTATGTCTTGAACGGCCAACTGGAAGTTGACGTATGTAACTATTCTGGAGATTGGTGTATGAAATTAGTATGGACCTGATAGGCATGACAATGATTTGCATATGCCACTGTGTCATCTTGCATCAAAAGTATGCCAATCTTCTAATGTAGTCCAAGAATTTTGGTCCAGGCTGGTGGGCCCCGCAAGTCCCGTCATGGGTTTCTTTAACCACTTCCTGAGCTTCGCTTTTTGATAAGCAACGAAGTAGGATGCTGTCATGAGTCTTTGATACAGAGTTTGGAGTATGGCATTGTATTAAAATTGTGGTCTTATTTCTTATGGAAGTGGTTTCTTTAGGATCCTAAGGGAGCCGTGCAACACATAGTTCACAAGTGGAAACGCCAGTCTCGTGGCTCAAATTTTATTCCAACTTGGTTTGCTGTGTCTACTTTTATGATTGCTTCTAGATGTAGGAGCTCGCGACTTCCAGTGGTAACATGCTTAGTTGACCTGCTTGGGACGGCGAGGGTCGCAGCCAATGACACAAAGGTATCGGCGTATGTGTTCACATATCTTGTTAAATGGTCGATATAAAGTTCTTTGAATTTTTTTGCTAATCGCATTGCTGTTTGATGATACGGTATGAGGATTTCATGCTTTATCTCATTCCCCGATCATCTGGTTAACGACTAAATTTGAATCATCATTGTTTCGAGATGCCTCACCCCCAGTTGCCAAGCTATCTGGAGGCTAGTGATAAAGGAATTGTACTCTGGTACATTATTTGTGCAGAGTCTGGTTGACGAGTATCTTTGGGGTACTACGTGTTTGTGGGGAGATACTAGGACGACCTCCATACCGACATTATCTCTTCTTGCTGTCCCATCAAAGAACAGTTGCCACATCTTCTCTTCTGAGATTGCATTAACTTTCGCAGCTTCATCTGGGATGTCAGTTTGAAGTTTAGAGTTTTCTTGAACTGGGTGTTTGACGAGAAGTCTACTATGGCCTGGCCTTTTGTTACTTTCTGAGACACGAAATGTATGTCGTAGGGAGACAATAATAACACCCAATTGGCGAGCTGGCTGTTTAATGATCCTGACTTAGTCATGAGTAATTTTAACAGGTTTACCCGAGAAATGACATGTATCGTCTGACTGACTAGGTAGTGTCGCATCTTTTGGACCGCGAACACTAGCGCTAGGTATTTTTTTTGATTGGGCTGTACTGATACTTCACACCAATCATTGTCTGGTTCAAATAGTAGATTGTCTGTTCCTGGTCTTGATCATTATGTTGAGCCAATAGAGCTCCTAGGGTGTGGTTCATTACTCACACATTGATCAGAAAGGGTTTTCCTGAAATATGTGCCATTAACGCAGGCGGTTTTGTGAGGTAATCTTTAATGTTCTCAAAAACTCGTTGACAATCTTCATCCTAGACGAATAACACTCTCTTCTTCATTAACTTCGAGAATGGCTGGCACCTCCCTGACAGATTTGCTATGAACCGTTGGATATATATCAGCTTTCCTTATAACCCTCTGAGTTTCCTCAGGTTCCTTGGTGGCTACATTTATTTTATTGCTTTGACCTTATCAGGGTCAAGGTGGATTCCTTTTGTAGTCACCACAAATCTCAAGAACTTCCCGCTTGATACTCCGAGAAAACACTTGGTAGGATTCATCTTCAATTGATACTTTCTAATAATATTGAACATCACCCTCAAGTCTGACATATGATCTTCTTTCTTCTTACTCTTAAAGGCGAGATCATCCACATAGCACTCGACGGTTTTACGTACGTTCTCTTGAAAAATGACGCTCATAGCTCGTTGGTAAGTAGCGTCGGCATTCTTCAATCCGAAGGACATTACTGTGTAGCAGTATATTCCGAATGGTGTTCTGAACGCCGTATGTTTCTCATCTTCTGGATACATTTTGATCTAGTTGTGTCCCAAGAAACTATCTATGAAGATGAAGGATATCCGCTCAAACCCGCACATATTATCAATCATGACATTTGTAATGAGGAGAGAAAATTCATATTTTGGGCATGCAACATTAAGATCTCGGAAGTCTAAGCATATCCTTATCTTGCCGTTTTTCTTGGGCACTGGCACGATATTTGCTACCTAGTCTAGGTGTTGCTCTTCGTGGATGAATCCCAAGTCTATTAGTTTCTTTACTTCAGACTCTATGACTTCCATCAATTCGGGCTTGAAATGCCTTTGTTGCTGCTTTACGAACTTAGCATCTGACTTAATGTTGAGTCGATGCATAGCAAACTATGGATCCAAGCGAGGCATGTCTTCGTAGCTCCATGCGAAGACATCAATGTACTCTTTTATGAGGATACGATATTCTCTTTCTCATGAGGAGTGAGACTCTCGCTTATAAAGATGGGCTTCGGATCTTCTTCAATCCCCATATTAACTTGAACTACTTTGTTTTCAGTTGGCAGTTCTTACTATTCAAATCTTATATCCCATTGGATATCCATGTGTTGTGCCCAGACATCATCTGGTTCCTCATGGTTTACTTAAACCATATTCGCAGCAAAGGTCTTGAATATTATGCTTGTACCGATATCAGAATTCCATTCTACTGTTTCTTTAGGATTTTCTGATTCAATTGAGTCTATATACTCTCTTCCCAAGGATTCGAAAGTAGTAACATATCCCAACCCCCTACGGATTTTATTGTAGTAATCATGATTCTTTCCTCGTGGGACAAACGAGCGCAAAAGGGTTTTTCGTCCTCTTTCGAAGTTTAATCCCTATTTGCAATTGAAATTGTACTCCATTTTCTTCATCATTCGATGGGAAACTGATTCATAATGGCCAAATTGAGGTGCTGCTTGATCATCGCTTTCACTATTTATGCTTGGCTCGAGCCGCGACTCAACTCGACCAAATATCATCGGCTATTGGTCTAGCCATCAAGCAGGCACCTCAAAAGTAGCCCCGTCGCATTGTGTATTTTAGTCTGTACAGCAAATGATGATCGTATTGGCAGATGGAATGCCACTAAAGTCTCCCACTCAGATATGTTATCCACTTCTGTGCTTGTACAAGATGGAGTAGAGTCCGAAGCAATAGCAGGAACATAAGAAGAACCTATATTTTCATTAATAATCTACTCGTCCGCCTCATCAGTGGCGTTGGTTACATGAAAATCATTAATATTGATTACAAAAGGATTTATCTCGAACTCGCAGTCTTCATCTGCTGGCTTGAGCTCAGTGTTCGCTTCATTGCCGCTGTCGTAATCCCCTTTGGCATTCTTTGCTAATTCTGCGAACGCCTCTGTTGTATCTCTATACAACATAATATCCGTGAAGTAGTTTTCCACTCCCTTAAAAGGCTGCTTGTCGGCGATCAGCGTGTAGACTGTCCCCTGATTATCGCAATATTTCATGCATTGGTGGAGAGTAGAGAGCACCACCATGTTGGAATGAATCCAGGGACGTCCTAGAAATATGTTGTAAGAAGTGTCGGCGTCGATCACATAACATGTCGTCTCGGACTTCAGACTTCTAATCTGACAGCGAAGTCGGATCTTCCCTAAGAGATGACTTCCATTGGAGTTAAAGCCAAAGTTTTGGATATTGGTGGGAGTCAGTCAGCTAACTGAAATCCCAAGTATCTGCATTAATTTTCTTGGGATGATGCTTAAGGCAGACCCCGAATCTATGAGAATTCGGTCTACTTTAAGAGAGCCCATGTATCTCGTATAATATAAGGGTTTGTTATGCTGAAAGTTTTTGACTTGCATGTCATGTAATGCATGGAACCTGCCTCGTCACTTGGTTGCACTGAAGGCAAGGTTCCTCTGTGTCCATAAACGGCTCTGTAATTTGAGCCAAAAAGGTTTCGGAATCAGTTAGAGCTTCTCTCAACGCGTCTCTGGTTGTTTTGGACAATCGTAACAACTCGTAAAGAGTTATGTGAGCCGGGGTGTTGGCTAGCTGAGCAAGCATATCAAAGTTGAATGGTGTACTAGCTGCCTCACTATCCTTCTTTGTCCCCTTCTGAATGCGGAGCTCCTTCTGCTTGGAGGGTGGATCTTTATTCATCACGGTGGATTTGTCAGGCTGCGTTTTAGAGTAATCTTTGAGATAGTTCTTCCCCGAGTGAGTTTCTGATGGGTCTGCCTCATCATGATAAGTGGCTAAAACCGATGCCTCCATTTCTGAGTCAGTTAATATACTTGCCTCATCGTGGTCTTCCTCGATGATTGCAGAAACCACGTGGCAAGTTTTTTCTTTGCTCAGCTTCTGTTTATTTGATGAAAATTATTACTCATCATTCAAAAGATTAGGATGTACCCACATAATTTCACCTTTTTTTGTAGTAACTAGGGAGAGATCTTTTTCCTTCATGCTATGTGGGTCATAATTAACAAGTACCATCTTTCCAGTAGGCACCGGGGATACTCCTACGGAAAATTCATTAGTTCCAATCGTTAGAATGACCGTGTTAGCCGTCACTATTTTCTGTTCCGACTTTAGTGTAATTACTTTGATTTCAATTAGTGCTTGGATCTTTCTTTTTAATTGCAGCAGTCCTTCGTAGCATATCCCAAGTCTTGATGATAGAGGCAGTACTTGGGATCGTTGGCCTTTCCTACTTTCTCCAGCCTCAGATTAGAGGAAAACTGGAGCATCTCCTTCCTACTGAGCAAATTGAATAGCGTCACTGTTTGCTCGTATTTGAAGTCGTAGACAGGTGCGGGGCACTGTTTGGATGTGCATTTCTCCTTTTGATCTTTGGGCTTCTGTTGCGGAGGTGTTCCCACTGCCATAGCCTTTTTTTTTCTTTCGATCGAGAGCTCTGAGGATATTGCCTTCCTGTCGGGGTGTTTTTGCGAAGCGTTGTTCTCCCAAGCGGCGAATGAGGTCCTCAACCAGTTCGCTTTGCTTAACTACCTCTTTCCAGCTCTTAGATTCAGTAACTCCCATTTTGACCAATATCTTGGTCTGAAGATTGTGCTTGTAAGTTTACCAATATCTCCTGCAACATACCATGCATGCATTGCATTGACATCTCATAGAAATGCTCGATAAAGTTTTTAACCATCTCATCCTCTCTTTGCTTATTTGCTAGAAGAGAGTGAATGAGTACTTCAGTGTCGTCTTCAAAGAAGCGAGCTAGGAACTCCCTCTCCTCATCAAACCAGGTATTAATGGCTCCTGGGGGAACTGTATAAACCAAGTGAATGCAGACCCTGGCAGTATACTTGCAAAAATCTTGTCATCATTGGGTCATTGCCTGAGATGGTCGATCTGCGAAAAGAAATAGTACATATGTTGGTTCGAAAATCTCTTTCCATCATATGACTCTCACTTGAGAGGCTTATATTTTACTGGAAACGGGGTGAACTCCTACTCTATCGGGTAGGGTCTCGTAATCTCTATTTTTTGTAGTCCTTTGCGGTGCATTAAGGCTTCTATCTGGCTTTAAAGTTTCGCTATTCTTTCGGCGTGAGGATCAACGAAATATTCTTCCTCACAGTCTTTTCCCCTAGTGTCTTGGTTAGGTTCGGTTTCATCCTTCTTAGTCTTGCCATGGTTGGATTAAGTTTCACCCTTCTCTTTGTTAGTTTTATCAGAAGAGGAAGAACCCCCTGCTCTGTCTTCTGTGTTATTTGGATTGTTTTCCAAGACTTTCGCGAGCATCGCCTTGAGGTCGTCAATGCCTTTTCGTTGCTCCTGGATGAGGCGTTCTTGTGCCTCAATCCTCTGTCTCATCTCGGCCGACGGCTCTGCCATATGAACTGTCTCCCTGCCGGACCGAGAGGAAGTATACAATCTCGGCATTGCTATGGCAGAGTGATCGCTAAGCTCGTCATATTCCTTATTAAAGCCCCCCAACCAATTTTTTGTATTCGCGGGGGAGGTATTACACTTGTCTTGAGGTATGCGTGATGATAGATCTCCTCTGCCTCGGTATCATAGACATATCTTTCGGCGACTGGCTTCTTTCCTTTATTCACCATATTTGATGTGAAAGCGGGCAATTCTTCATCTAAGTTAGAGTTTCGCCTCTGCAGTCGTCATCTCTTTGGAATGTGAGGTTTTGGTGCTGATAGTTGGTTGAATACCGATATTCTCAGGCCTTCACAGCAACACTGAGTCAAAATTGTGGTGATTAATCGTTCGCAGTGGCATGACCGATGGGACTGTGTAGCTTCCCTTTTGTTCTTGAGATACTTCCATAAATTTGGAGTTTCTTCACGCGGTGCTGATATAACCATCTTTTGGAGATGGAGCTCGCTTCTTGAGTGATGTCTATTTGTCCAAACAGATAGTTCCGAGAAATCATGGAGGTTATACTTGTCAACCCTCAGTTTGGTTCGATTTTCATCATTAATTTTGGTATGTCTTGCATGAATATGCTGGGCTGCCTGACATTCTTTTGTTCTTGTGCGAGGCTGAGACTTGATTCTAGCCTTGTGCACTGGACGACCTTTGCATGCTGGTGGCGCCTGGCGTACTGATCTAGCCTCGCACACTGGCTTAGTTGAACTAGCCTCGCATGCTGGCCTAGACTTAGTTCGGTTTTCATATTTACTTGTGCCAAGCTGGGGAGGACCGCTAGGCTAAGATCCCTGGTAACGCGGAAGTCTGCTAGGCTGAGTTTATGTCAAGTTGCTTCTTGCTAGGCTGAGCACCGCTAGGCTGAGATCCACTAGACTGAGAACCACTAGGCTGATTTTTGCCAAGTTGTTTCTTACCATGCTGATGATCGCTAGACTGATTTTGGACAAGTTGCTTCTTACCAGGCTGATGACCGCTAGGCTGATTTTGGACAAATTGCTTCTTGCCAGGCTGATGACTGCTAGGCTAACTTTGAGCCTGACATCCTTCTTGAATTTGCTGGGCTGACTTTGAGCCTGGCACGCAAAACGAGCTTTGAGTACTCTATGATGCGCCCTCCAATTCCGATTGCAGATCCGGGTCCATCTTTGCGCCGTGATAGGTTCTCTTTTGGCGTAATATGCAGCGAGCTCCCTAAACATTGAGAGGGATACACTTTGCTTTGACGAATCAGAGCTTGGAAATCCAAGGGGCTGTTAATAGATCAACGCCTCCTTATCATGCAAGACCATGAAGTCCTCTTTTTGTTCGGAATTAGTCTTTTCGTGTTCTCACCGTACAAATCTCTTGTGACATGGACTCAATGAATCCGAAAATATGTAATCTTCATATTTTTGTTGGTCGACTTCGATCACCACCATCTCGACCATCTCTCCAATCTTATTGACGTCAAATTGGACCACCATCTCTTCTTTAGTATAGGAGACCTCTCCCACTATGGTCGCCAGTCTATTTTCGGAAAAAATTATGGATCTTTCTATTGCAATTGAATCGAGAAAAATTACAGATTATAAAAAATTTTCTTTTTCGATTACAATGAATAGAAATAAAAAGAAACAGACATAGAGAACTTATAAAACACGTCGCTCTCTTTTAATCAGAAGATCGTGGGATTCGAGACAGCTATGAGGATTGGTCCTTTCTTTGTTGATGATCCAACGTCGATAATTTGGAGGCGAGCTAGTTCTCCTTCACTTCTGTTCTTGGAGGAAGTTCAATTTTTTATGCGCGAGAGAGATCTGGCCAAAGGTCCTTTATGAGTTCTCTTGAGGGGTATTTATAGGCCCCCATATTGTTGAAGAGATTTTCTTATAGATAAAATCGAGATCTCTTTGTAATCTTTATGAGACATTCGAATCTTTTCTTTATTTGATTTGCTCCAGATTCATTATATTGCTACACCCAAAATCAATTAAACTCAAATTAAAATTTAATTAGAATTTGCAGAATTATCACACTCAAATAAAAATTAATTTAGAATCTTACACCCAAAAATGAATCAGAGTTTAATTAGAATTTGCAGAATTATCAAGTTCAAATAGAAATTAATTTAGAATTCTGCATTCAAAAATTAATTTGATTCTGATTAAAATTTGGATAAGATTAGAAATTGCAAAATAGTTAGAGATGGAGCCAAAATATATTGTGTGCACGAGGCGGAGATTACTATGCGAAACGAGAGGCTGAGCGAGCGTCCGAGGTTGGCCAGGCTACCCTCGCGAACGAGAGGCTGGCTTCGGCCAGTTCCGAACTTTTTTTTTATTTGGATTTGGATTTTGATTTTGGACTTTGGATTTGGATTTTGATTTTGGACTTTGGATTTAAATTTGTTCGGAATTAGTCTTTTTCGGGAAAAATCGTGGATCTTTCCATTGCCATTGAATCGAGAAAAATTACATATTATAAAAATTTCTCTTTTTTGATTACAATGAATAGAAATAAAAAGAAACAGACATAGAGAACTTATAGAACACGTCGCTCTCTTTTAATCAGAAGATCGTGGGATTCAAGGAAGCTATGAGGATTGGTCCTTTCTTTGTTGATGATCCGACGTCTATAATTTGGAGACGAACTCGTTCTTCTTCTCTTTTGTTCTTGGAGGAAGCTCAAGTTTTTTTGCGAGAGGGAGATCTGGTCAAAGGTCCTTTGTGAGTTCTCTTGAGGGGTATTTATAGGCCCCCAAGTTGTTGAAGTGATTTTCATGTAGATAAAATTAAGATCTTTTTGTAAACTTGATGAGATATTCGAATCTTTTTTTATTTGATTTTCTCCAGATTCATTATATCGGATCATTTTTCTACACCCAAAATCAATTAAACTCAAATTAGAATTTAATTAGAATTTGCAGAATTATCAAACTCAAATAAAAATTTATTTAGAATCCTGCACCCAAAAATGAATAAGAGTTTAATTAGAATTTGTAGAATTATCAAGCTCAAATAGAAATTAATTTAGAATTCTACATTCAAAAATTAATTTGATTCTGATTAAAAATTGGATAAGATTAGATATTGCAAAATAGTTAGAGACGGAACCAAAATATATTGTGTGCAGGAGGCGGAGATTACTACGCGAAACGGGAGGCCGAGCAGGCACCCGAGGCTGTCCTGGCTAGCCTCGCGAACGCAAGGCTGGCTTCAGCTAGTTCCGAACTTTTTTTTTTATTTGGATTTGGATTTTTATTTTGGACTTTGGATTTGGATTTTGATTTTGGACTTTGGATTTGAATTTTGATTTTGGACTTTGGATTTTGGATTTGGATTTTGATTTTGGACTTTGGATTTTGGATTTGGATTTGTGCGGGGATAATTTTTCTCGTTCTACAATATGAAGTACAAAAGTAAGTTCAATACAAGAAATATGAATCTCTGGCTATATCATTATGTTTTAGTCAATGTTTAAAATAGTAATAACGGTAACATAATATTTTGTTTCTGTTAGGTTATGTTGCATATAGCATAACACATAATGTAGTTTATGCAATTTACTATTTATTTAATAAAAATAAATATAAAACTATATAGAATACTTTTTATAAATTAAAAAATAAATTTAAAATTTCTAAAAAATGAGTATAAAACCATTTTATAATGCAAAAGTTATTCTAATTTTATATTAAGTTTACAATAATTTTCATATTTATCTTCATAAATTATATTAAGTTCGCAACCATAATTCCAATTATCATCTAAAAAAGAAAACAAGATTCTAATTTTTTATTTCAATTCTACTTATTATCATCGTTGCAGTTTATATTTTGTAATATTTAATTTATCTTATTTGTAATTGTTGATTTCAGTTCAGTTAAAAATTCAATAGAATCAACAAGTGACAAATTTTAGTAACTGGAGAGAAATTAAAATAAGCGAATAAGGATGCAATAGCAAATTTGCAAGTTAGTATTTTCCACAAGTAATCAAATAAGCCAATAAGTAATTAACTAAGAAAATTACAGTAATTTACTAATAATCAAAATAATAGTCGATGACAACATAGAAATTACTAAAAAAATAATAGTAAATAACGTAATACAACATAATTTAACGTAATATTACGTAAAATAACATAAAAAACGTATTGTTATTGTCCATTGAGTTATTTTTAATTGTTACATAGTGTTGGAGTTCCGTTAGGTTTCTAATATAACAGGTTTCATAATGCATTATTTTTAACATTGGTTTTAGTCACCTAAAATATCTTTATATTGATATCTCTTATTAGAACATCATTAACAAAATATAAAAGCATTTGTTGTGAAAAATTCAGTCAGGTAATTTTTGCCAGCGTCAAAATTTTCTTATTGTTACGATAAAACTTTATTGATATAATTTTATGATATGGTTATTTGCATAATTTTTCAAAAAAACTTAAAAAGATTATCTCACTGTATAAGTAAATTTTTTTAATTATAGTTCCTTATGTCCGTTCAGAACCCTATCCAATATTTAATTAGATTTGGCTTGATTCCACATAGTTTTTCTATTTAAAATGAATAATAAGCCCATCTCAATTGATTTTTTTACTATGATTATAACACAATTTTTAGTTGGAAAGGAAAAAAAAATTCAATATTAAACAATCTCATCTACTAGTACATAAAAGAAAAAGTTACTTGTATCAATTATTTAGAGAATAATTTGAGAAGAACCATGAAAAATGATTAGAAAAAAAAAAGTATTATGTCCTTCAAAAATCTGTTAAATATTATAGAACTTATACTTAAAACTTATAAAGAAACAGTAGAAATATATCAAAAATATTATGCTATCAATTTTATCCAAATTAGAATGAAAAATATTTCTCGGTCCAGCTCCCAGTTAAATCTTGTCTATACTCGAACTTAAACTTACTACGAATTATCTAATATTTCCTTGAGATTATGTTGTCCTTATCTATATTAAAATCTAGATACATAGATAACTATTCTAATATAATTTTGAGATTAGAATTATATGGCTAAGATATTACCAAAGTTTTTCCTTAAGAAAATACTATGACTGAATATTTTTATTTATTATCTTCTTTTTAGATAAATATTCTTGATATTGAATAAGCATCTAATTTTATGTTGGGTATAATTTAGTAATTATATTTATATATATATATAGAGAGAGAGAGAGAGAGAGAGAGAGAGAATGGGAAATACACCGGCGGTGAAGGAAACTTCCTTCACCGCCGCTTAGGTGGCCCAATAAAATTATTACATGTGGTGTCATTTAAGAGAATTCATTTATTTGTTATCTTAAATGACGTCTCGTGTTATAATTTTATTGGGCCACCTAAGCGGCGGTGAAGGAATTCCTTCACCGCCAGTGTATTTTCCGTTTCCTCATATATATATATATATATATATATATATATATATATATATATATATATATGAAAAATGAGAGGAGAGCTGTCAGCTCTGGTAGCCATGTGGCAGCTTTCTATTTGTCAAGCTCAGGAAAGCAAGTTAACTATTGTTTTAAAGAAAATGAAACTAAATTTGAAATATAGCAAAATAGATAGGCTTATTTGAAAAACTTTATTTCCTCAAAACCTCCTGACGTCTACCTCGCTGCTCCTTGATTTCTCTCTGTCTCTCAACAAATTGAGTAGAGGCTTAGTATGAACACCACAAGCCCTTTTCACGTTGGTATCTCTCTTGGCCTGGATGGACCTCTCGTCTCTTTTGCCTCCTTCATCTCTTCTCAATTGTTTTCAGCGCTACCATGGAGATCATCCATTTCTCTCTCCAGTCTCCTAATTCAAATATTGTTTGAATCATTCAGAGATGGGAAGCAATCTGCCTATGTTTGGATTGAGGGAAAATGAAGGAAAAGAAAAGAAAAGAAAAGAAAAAGTTGCTTTCTATTGTTTGGTTATAGAAAAAATTAGAGAGAAAATAAGAAGGAAAGAAAGTGAGAGAAAATGTATTAGATTTTTTTCTTTTTTATTTTTTTCCTGAAACCCTGGAGAAAATGAAAGAAAAGGAAAGTTGAAAGAAAAAGGAAAAAGGGAGAGAAAAATTGTCGGCCTGACGCTCTGTCTCTCTTTCTCCCCGCCTTCACTCTCTTTCTCTCTGCCTTCACTCGCTCTCTCTCTCGCTCTGCCTTCTCTCTCTCTCTCTCTCTCTCTCTCTCTCTCTCTCTCTCTCTCTCCGCCTTCACTCTCTCTCTCTCTCTAAATTTCCCAATTTCGAATCCCTCGCTCCTCGATTGCAAATGGTATGAAACCCTAACCCTAAATCTGTAAATTGCATGCAAAATGTGTCATGTCATGGACGATTTGAGCTCCGATTGCGATTCATCCACCAAAATTTTCGCTAGAGTTTCGCATTTGTGACTAGATCTCGATCTTTCTTTTCTTTGAAAGATGAAATCTTTCTGATCTTTTAATAAAGATATTTTTCTGTTTGGTTTTAAATTGTATATGGTAGATCTGATCTTTAGTTAATCATTAATCATTTGTAAAACTTCTAAAAGGCGTAAACTTGAGGTTTTCTAGGGTTTCTCTTAGCAAATATTTGTCTGTAGAACGTGCGATAGAGCCATGGGAGGGCATCTTATTACTAGATTTCAACAAATTTCTTTTGATTTTGCTATGTATATTTTTTTCCATTTTATTTATTTATAAATTTTTTCGAGCAATTACGGACCCATTTTCTCTTTTTTTTTAAGCACCCACTTGTTGAGCAAGAAAATTTTGATATGATGGCTGGATCAAAGAGATCGTTTGATTTAGCAATGGATGTAAGTTTTTTATAAGTTTTTTTGAATCTATAATATCCAAATTGAGTATTTTTCAAATTACTTTGGCAGACAGCAAGCAGATAATAAATAGTCCAGGGGTGCTTATAAAATTGTGTTTGTGCTTGCATATGCATCTGTTGCTATGTTTAATTTGTTTGTTATCTATATTATGTTGGTCATCTATCATTTTTGTTTAATTGTCTCTGTTACTATTGGTGAGCTTGTGGTTTGGTATAAAATAAATTATAGAGATTATTTTGAGCTGTAATTTGTTTTCTTAGTTACTGTCTTGAAATTTTTGTAACAAAATATCAAGGTCATATTCCGAATATCAATTCATTTTGGTTAGGTTTTGTTCCTATAAAACATAATCAATAAAATTAATTATCATAGACATCCAGATGGAAAGAATTTTTTATGATATGGTTGTAATATTTTTTGAGATATGTATATGGCTCTTGTTGGCAACAAGAGAGTAATGTGTTCTTCTGTTCTTTAATATTAGATTGTTTTTTAGTTTTACTTCACAATGGTTGTTGCTGACAAGCGAGAAGTATCATAATCCTTCTCTTTTGAAAGAACTAGCCGTATATTGGTGGGATTTGATTTTAGGGTATTTACGAATATTTACTACTGAAGAAGCATATGAATTTTGACCGTGGTTCCAAAACAAATTGTCATAATTGAAAGTAACTTCATTTTGGCTCCCAAGAGTTGGTTTCTAAAAGTTTACAACACGATCACCTCAACATACAGTTTGCAAATTGCAATGCCTAGACAATAATGCTTCAACTAAAATAGCATAGCTTTATCAAATCACTTTGGCGGACAAGTTCTTTGATATCGTCAATGTTACATCAGTAGCAATTCTTTCTAGATGCAATTTTGTAGAAATTTGACTTTCTTAGCAAATAATAATTTCTTGAATTATAATATTTTATCTTAATTTGTAGATGAAGGAGGAAGATATGTGGGAAATGAAAATGATGAAGTTAAAATATGCAATTGGAAGTATGGTTATTTACACCTTGTATGTAGTTGCTAAAACGACAACATTACATGAATTTCAATATATAGATAGATCTATCTTGGCACAACGAGATGAAGATAGAAATTTACTCATGGAAAGATTCACACAACAAAGTGATAGTGATTGTCGTGAACAATTGCATATGGAGGTTGACACTTTTGCTAGGCTGGTCAATTGCTTCGAGAAACTTCACGTCTTCATGACACTAGGCATTGTTTTGTGAAGGAACAAGTTGCAAAGTTCCTTCAAATTGTTTCTTCCTTCAAATTGTTTCCCATAATTAGAAGAATAAATCGGTCAAATTCTACTTTAGGCGTTCCGGTGAGACTGTTAGTCGCCACTTTCACAAAGTTTTAAAAGCTGTAATATACTTGAAGATCAATTTTTAAAGCAACCTGATGGCTCTAAGTTCCGTCAGAAATACAGAACAACCCAATATTTATGCCTTATTTTAAGAAAAAATTCTAAAACAAATGCTACAATGCTATATACTAATTGTAGAAGTTGCTGAATGCTAATAAAACTTTGTGATTTTGTTATAGAATTGTGTTGGTGCAATCGATGGGGTCTCATTTTCGAGTGAAAGTGCCAAAAGAAGATATGAGAAGATATCAAGGTCGGAAAGATTTTCCTACTCAAACTGTTTTAGCGGCATGCAATTTTGATTTAAAGTTTACCTATATCTTGGTTGGTTGGGAGGGATCAGTTTCTGACTCTTGGATGCTAAACACTGCCTTGATAAGACAGGACAAGCTATTTGTTCCTCAAGGTGACAACCACATATATATAACAAGTTCATTAATACTTAAACACCTTAATTATATAGATGTTATACTAATTATCCTATCTTTGTTTGTTTTAGAAAAATATTATCTAGTTGATGCAGGGTTTATGTTGAGGCCAGGATTTCTTACTCCATATCGGAGTACACATTATCATCTTAAGGAATATTCAATTCGGCAACCTGAAAATAGTCGTGAGGTGTTCAACCATTGCCACTTCTCATTGCTGAATGCAATTGAGCATGCTTTTGGAGTGTTGAAGAAACGGCTTCCAATTTTAGGAAGCGGAACAGAGCCACACTATCCAATAGAAATACAAAAGGACATCATATATGCTTGTAGCATCCTTCATAATTACCTAATGGGTGTTGATTCAGATGAAGAACTTATTGCAAAAGTAAATAAAAAAAATTTCAGTATCGAATGAGAGATGATGAGGAAGAAGCTCCGATTTTAAGTGATGATGAAGAGTTTAGACGAGAAGAAATTCTAAGACAAAAAAATAGCCGATCACATGTGGAGAAATTATTGACTTGTACAGTTTTACTTTTCGTTAGTTGGAATTCTAGAAATAACTATAAAGTTCAATTAGATTTCAGTTAAGATCTTATTTTTTTTAATTACTTTATGTTAAATAATAAAGTCATGTTTTTGTTATTTTAAAAAAATTATTATAGTTTTAACAAATTTACTTATTGCCCTTTATCTACTCGGTCTGACTAATTCTTATAACTTTTATTGCTACGATGTATAAGATGGACAATTTATTTAATTCTTGTGGATATTGTTGTAGGGTGCTGAGATGGATACACAATTAGAAACTCAGTCAAGTTTGAAGAAGAACATAGTACGGACAACTGAGATGGATAATTGCTTAACTGAAGCATTAATTGAGCCTATGCAACGGGGACTAAAACCTGATAGGAGTTTCCCAAATGTTGCTTACCAAGCTACATGTAATGAATTGTTTGTGAAGTGTGGAATTAGAGTTAGTGTAGCTCATTTAAAAAATCGTATAAAGACACTAAAAAAGGATTTGGGTGCATTTCAAGATATGCTGAACTTTAGCAACGGTTTTGCATTTAATAAAGTCACTAGGAGGATAGATGCAGAACCAAAAGTTTGGGTAGTCTATCTAGCAGTATGTTATCATCTGAGTTCAAATTATAGTTGTTTGTTTTTTAAATGAGCCTAAATTACATTTACAAAGACGTTACTATCTCTTAATAGAATGAATCAGATAATATCTTTCTTTTACTCCTTCAGTGACATTGATCTTTGGAACATTTGGAGACATTCCCCTGGATATTCCTGCTAAATGTATCTATCTTTATTTTATTTTTTCTATTGTGCTTGATTGGGCATTTGGAGACATTCCCCTAGATATTCCTCTTTTTTTCTAGGCATTGGTTATAGATTCCTATCTTGTACATTGATATTTGGACACATATCACACAGAAAATTGACCATCAACTAGCAAGCAAGACCAAGGGATGAATTCTCTGTAACTTTCAGTGAATATCAACAGATCTTAGTTGTTCTGTTGGTGAAAATGAGGCAGTAAGCATTATATGTATCAGATAATTCTGTAAGGAAATATAATGTTCTATTGGATTTCTAATTGATTTAGGTGAAGATAATTTTGGCTGGATGTTCAACAAGAAAAGACAAGCATTGTTGGGAGTTAAACTTTTTAGCTGTCTTGTCTTTATTTGTTGTGCATGTGTTATGGACTTGAATTTGGCATGATAATTTTCATATGCCAAGTTTTTATCTTATTTATTATTTGTATACAATAGTCACATGCAGGGGCAACACAATATCGATACAAAGCCATGCCAAGTTGTAACGCCCCATTTTCTGAAGAGATACGAAAACGAAGTGCATTACTGGCGGACACGTGTAAGTCGACGTGCACGAGGCCTATAAGTATGTAAAAGAATAAATAAATGGAACTGAATACTAGTTATCTATCAGGATTTTGAAAGTTAGTCTACTGCTATATAAAAGAGAAGATATATATATCTAAGATAAGAAGTAACAAGTACAATACTGATATAAAAATTGAAAATAAAGTCCCAAAGGGGTGATACATTTCAAACCAAAAATACAAAAGCGAAGGCCTATAAATCTATTGTTGCTCAGTCTGCTCTAGAAAGTACGGATCATGCAGTGGTGGATCCTCGCTCACATCTTCAGTACCTGAGCGCGTGGGGGAGCTCAGGGTCAAACCCGGCAAGTAAAATAATAAGAAGTACGGAGCGTGCAATATAAACAAATAGGTAAGATATGGGTGTGGATATGAAACTATGCGCATGTGTGGAAAATATTAAATAATCAAGTAATGATATCAAGAAAGAATGTACATGCTATCAAGTATGGAGACTAATGGTGAATAACTAGACTTGTATGGTAGGGAGCATGCAATATGTACTAACAAGTAAAATATGAATTGATGTAAAAAGTATATGCACATGCATGGTGAACTAATTGGTGAAGAAATAGATCTGTATCGTATGTGATTGATTTCAAGTACGGAGACTAATACATATCAAGTCTAGGTTAATATCATATTTTATTTTATGTTTTGAACTAAGTGGTGAAGAAATGACTCGTATCGTAATACCCGTGCATACCCGGGACCCGGCCAAGATGCTGGCGCTGAACCAGCCATGCCGCTAAGCACTCAAGCAGATACCGATTACTGAGTAATCGGTCGTCCCATCAACATGGACTAAACAAGAGATGATGGCTCAGTACCATCCGAGCGCCCCCGCGGATGGGCCCCTATTTCGGTTCGCAACCTATCCTAAATTTTTCACGATACAATATTTGTCCACCCTTTAGTTCTCCCATAACCCAAGATTTCAAGTTATATTACATGCAAATCAATCCGGAATATGATAAACTAATCATGTCAAGATTAATACATATACATGTCTAGTAACAAGTAAGATGTGGTCCATATCAAAATCAAATTAACAGGCAAGTTAGGATCCATCGCACCATCAAGACATGTGTATATACTAACAAGGAAAATTCGAAATATTTTCATGCATCTTGTACAAGTAATTAGTATGTATATGTCAAAGTAAATATGATGGAATGTCAAAATCAATTTAACAGGTAAGTCAAGATCCATGGCACTATCAAGACGTGTATATACTAATAAGGAAAGTCCGGCATAATTTCGTATATATTGTACAAGTAACTAGTATGTATGTGTCGATGCAAGTATGATGGAGTATAAAATGTTAGAATGAATGTTATGAAAATGATCATGTATTAAACTACACATAAATATAATTATACATATAAATACGTATGTGAGTATTAAGATGTAAAGATATATAGGATGATCATATATGTGAATCATTCATATACAATTATGCATATAAACACATATATAATTTCATGTATGTTGTACAAGTTACTAGTATGTATATGTTAAGGCATGCATGATAGTCATAAAATATTAAAATGTGTTATGCAAATAATGATCATGTATGTAAACCATGCAATACAATTATGCATATAAACACATTAGGCAAGTGGGTACTAAATTCGTAAGGATAGGAATTAAATAGGCTTAATACTTTTATAACAATTAGTTTAACAACATATTGATTTTCTAAATTCTAGTATGATTTCATAGTATGGAAACTAGCAAATTTGTTAAATCTTAGACATGTGTATATATATATATATATATATATATATATATATATATATATATATATATATATATATATATATATATATATATATATATATATATATATATATGTATGTATATATTTAAACATGGATTAGTATAGAAAGAATTATAACCTAACATAATATCTCGTATGAAAGAAATATTTTAACAATTTAATGTAGAAACTTATTTATTTGAAATCTTCTTTTTAAAACATGATTATGAATACATACATATATATATATATATATATATATATATATATATATATATATATATATATATATATATATATATATATATATATATATATATATATATATATATATATATATATATACACACACACACACACACACACACACACACCTACCTATGTTCTAATGGCAAGTGGAAAATGATTTAAAAATCTTTGCATTATATATAAAGAACTTATACGGAAAATTCAAATGTATATCCAAACATGATGAATATTCATAAAGGTAGTATTTTTATAATTTAAAAATAAAGTATATAGTTTAACTTTACAACTTGTAGTTTAAGAATGAGAGATTATAAATAAAATGATAAATTCGATATATAAACATAGGGTAAAGTATAAAAAATCATATTTTTATTTTTCTAGAATAATCATAGAGATTTTTGTATAGAGATATTATGTTTTAAGTTTTAACAAATCAAGATTCTAAGTTAACCATAAATAATTAGAATTAGAAATAAAACATGAGAGGGGATGTGATTTTACTTACCTTGATAGGTTAAGGAAGGTAAGCCTATTTTGAGGCTAAAGAACTTCTCTTTTTATTCTTTTTCTCCTCTTTTCTTCTCTTTTCTTCTTCTTCTCTTGAGTTGGAGTAGAAAAAAATAAAAGGAAGAGATGAATGAAAAATAAAGGAGAGAAAACAAATGAAATGAGAGGAAGAAAAAAATATAAATAAAGGAGAGATATGGGGTAACATGATGGTTTATCATTCTTGACCAAAGAACAAGTATGGTGAAGGATGTATGAGTGAATAAAAACAAAATAGGAATAGGACAAATAACTAATAATAATAGGTTATTAAACTTATTTAAAGGTATAATTTTAAATTAAACTAATCCAAATAAAATCAAACTTCATCTTTACAAGTCAAAAGAAGAGAGACTAGTAAAAATATGTGTAGGACCCACCGGTGATTAAAATAATATTATTTTAAGTGATTATATTAAAAATTTCAAGAAAATCACAAAAATATAGAAAAATAAGACAAACACAACGTATTCACTTTGGGATTAATCTGATATTAAGAATATAAGTTATGACAAAATTAGGTTGTTACACAAGTTTCGAGAACTTATATCTAATTTATGGCAGGATAGAGCTACAGGCCTTGGTGCTGAAACTGTAAAAGAAAGACGCATTCGCTTAGAAAAAGAGAAAGAAGTATCAGATTCCATCAACACCGAGTAAGAGAGTGATAAGGAGGTCAGTCAAGACGATGATGTAGAATCCATGGCACCTTCAGGTCACCAAGAACAAGTTTCCAAGGCATGCTCATCTAAAGTGACATATAAAAGAAAGCATGGAGTTTCAAATCACAACATAAATAAAGACTTTCATATGCTGAAAACTGGAATGGACTCAGTTGCTTCTGCAATCGTGAGTTGTACACCTCGTGTGTATACAGAAGAAGAAATATTTGAGGAGGTGTCAAAGGTTGAAGCGTTGGATGAAGATTCACAACTTTTAGCATATGACTACCTTTGTCAGGATGCGGTTCGGGGAAGAACTTTCATTGGTTTGCCCATCAATCGAAGGAAAAGATGGTTGAATTGAAGCTTGGAAGGTAATATTCTTTGCGCATCATATTTTTAGTTAGTCATTTTTAATCATGAATCTGCAATCAAAACAATCAAGTTGCTATATTTGTACTTAGAAGTTGCCTAGCATGAAGAATATCATTTATGTGTAGTATCTTCTCTTGATTGAGCTTATTATGTTCAATTCAACAGAATTAGTATCAATCATGCTCATTGTGTTTACTTTTGCTGTTATAAGTAATAGAATGGTCATAAAGAGTTGGAGTTGGATCAGAATGTTTTTTAAGTAATGATCTCGATCAAGAGATCATTTCACATTTTGTGATGTATAAAACTAGCATCTATGAAATTATCAAAAAACTGATTATATATCTAAAGAAATGAGAAAATTATGATATTTGTGTCATGTACGCTTTTGAATTTGAGGTTGTCATCAAGTTATGTAACTCTATATTTTGTAATTTGAAGTTTGTAATTTGTTACTTGTATGTGTTTTTTTATATTTTATTTTTTAACTCTATATGTATATGTATAGTGTTTTATGTATGGATATGGAAGAAAGTGGAACTGTGGTGCTGCTGGACTGGTAGGTGGTGAGTGCTGACAATATGGTGTTTGTTATTATTGTTAAAAATGGTGTTTGTTAGTATGTTAACAATGTGATATTTGTTTAATTGATTTTTATTATTGTTACCTTGCTTTTCATACTCTGTTAGACTGTTAGTTTGTTTTGTTTTAAACAGATGGGCTACTTGTTTATTGGCATTTGATTTGGCAGGTTTGTTGTAAATGGGCTATTGATATTATATTGTGATACTGTGTCGTTGTTGTTGTTGCTCTGCTGATATGCTGCTGATTTATGTTGTTGTTATCTCTTTATTCTTATATGTTGTATTGGTTTTCCATATTTTTGCAGAAATTTTCTTGTAATTTTAGTCTCAAGATATTTTTAACTTTTGTAAAATTTGGACCCTTTGGTTATTATATGCTTAATTATTTAAAAATTAAAAATTATATCAATAATATGTAAAATAATATTAAAAATTTCTATAGTTTAATTAGAATTATATTTTTATCTTAATTTTCTATTAAGCAACCAAACATAAAAAACTATTCTTCTAAAATTTCCTTTATATTTTCTTCTTCATTTTCTTTCTAACCAAACATAAAAAAGAAAACTAATTTTCATATCCTTTTCTTTCCTTTTCTCTTTCCCTTTTTTTTTCTTTTTTCTTTTCCTTCATTTTCCCTCAATCAAACACAACCTCAACGTTGACAGAGAAAGAGAAGAATTATGAAAATAGATTTACATCAAAACTTGAATTGGGAAGCAATCATAGCAGATGTTTATATATGAATTGAATTGGGAAGCAATCAATGTCAAATGTTAATCTGTGAACTAAATTAGGGCTTTTGAGCAAGGACTCTATCATATTAGAGCTTCACTGTCGAGAATACCCTTACTCCTCCAAGTTGATCAAACAGATCAGTTATCCTTAGCAGTGGATATTTATTTTTTATTCTTACTGCATTCAAACCTCCATAGTCCACATACAATGTTTGATTCCTATTCTTCTTTCCCGCTAATAACACTGGAGCTCTCTAAGGTGAAATACTGGGTCTCACAAAATCCAACTTCAATAGTTCATCTACTTATCTCTTAACTTTTTCTAGTTCTGCAACTCTTATTCTGTAAGGTGGCCTACAAACTGGTTCAGGTCAAAAAATAATATCAATAGTAAATTCTACTACTCTTACTAGTGGTAGTCCGATTATTTTTTTAGGAAATATATTTAAGAATTATGATACTATTGAAATCATTCCTTCTTGTACTTGCATAGCCTCCAAAACTCCTCCTTTGGGGATACCTTGAATTCAACTGGTTCTCTAGATTGAATTCCACCGACAAATTCAAACTCCGAACAACCAGGAATCTGAAATAATACCCTTCTCCTCTTACAATCTATCATCACATGAAAGGTATTCAAATAATCCATACCTAAAATAGCATCATATTCTCCTCCATTGATAACTAACAAGTTGGTATAAAATTTTCTTCTATGAATCACCAAGAGATATAGTCTACACTCATTATTAGTCATAATACTACCGTTTCCAGTCTTAATGTCTCACCCCACAGGTAAGATTGCAATATCAATAGAATTATTGTAAACAAACATGATAGAGATAAAATAGTGTGAAGCTCCAGAATCAAATAGAATAGTTGCTCGTGTATTGCCAACTAAAATTGTACCTGCTACGATCCCTCCGGTGGTCTGAACTTCCTCAGCATTCATCAATCTAACATGCCCCTGCCTCTGTCCTGCTCCCCCTTGGGCTCTAGCATAGATTTGTCATTGTGTCTCCAAGGCTCTTTTCTGGTTCGGTCAGTCCTTTGATCCGATGGTTCCAGTGCAATCGGTCATGATGCTTGCTGATAATGAACTATGGCTGTTGGTTGTTACCCGATCTGTGCCCTCGGATAATTAGTTACCTGATGATCTGCTGACCCACATATCAGACACAGTCCTAGAGCTCTTCTCCACTGCTTCCGAATATGCCCCGGCATATTACAAAAACTGCACACTAGAGGACCTCCTTTATTAGTCACTGCTTGTCGCTTTGCCGGAGAGCCTCCAAACCTCTGGAAAGAACTTTCTCCTTAATTAAATGGCCTTTTGAATGTCGTCGGTCTCCCTTCTTTGGTTACTTGCTCCAAGCGACATGCTGCTTCGAACATCTCAGAGTAGGTCTTGTAGTTATGACCTGCTAGATACTCCTTAGATGATACTTCAATCCTTGTTGGAACATATGTGCTCGCTTCTCTTCATCAACTACTAGGTTTGGGGTGATCGACTGAGCTTTACGAATTTTGCAGCATAAGCGTCTACAGTCCGATCTTTTTGTTGCAGGGCAAGAAATTTCTTCCTCATTTCCTGTCTTTTTGATGCACGAAAAAAATCTGACGAGAAGTGCCTCTAGAAACTTCTCCTAAGTTAGGGGTTTCTGGTGCTTCTACATCAGTCAACTGTATATATACTATCTCTACTCTATTCTTTTTTGTAATTCTTGCCGCCCTTAGAAAATTCTCCATATCTACAATTTACTGTTCAGCCTTCAGTGGTCCTTCTATCCAAAAAAATAGTGGTGGCTGTAGTTTCCGAAAATCTGACACTATCTCGGTCCTTTCCGGCTCTTTAGACTGCAACGTTCTTTCTAATATTATCGTCGTGGTTTCTTGCGTCTGTGCTATTCTTTGCACTAGCTTCCTAAGATCAGAAGTCTCATCTATCGGACTTGCACTGGTACTCGTAGAAAATTGGATCGATATTATTCTGTAACGGACCAGATATGAATCAATTAAAGGAATTCAAGATATAAATATATATCTCAAATAAATAAGAAATAATATGACATGCATGATACTAAATCAGATAGATATCAAAGAATAAGTAATAATTATCAAGAATGAGTCATAAATATGTTCTTATATGGCAGTAGTCATATGGTTTTCCATATAATCTAAGCTCCGATACCACCCTGTAATACCCCCCATTTTTTCAGTTGCTTTCCAAAATGGAGGATGCTAATTATAATTTATAGTAGATAACCTAACAGTCACAAGATCTTGGAATAATCATAATTACTGTCACAATCAATAAATAAATAACATGTCTGAGACTGAAAGGATTTCATTTATACAAAATTTCATTACATAAGATACCACACTGCTTTAAATATGAATACAAAAAAAATCAAAAGAAAAAATAGTGCCCAAACAAAAGAAAATATAAATAAATATACACAGGTTCTCCTGAGAGCACTTAACTTGTCTATTGTCGCTCGGTTTGTCCTATGAAGTACAGGTCTTCAATTGGGACTGATTTTCCTTCTTCGCCTTTCAAATTTGGTTTCAAAACTCAGGAGATTAAATACAGCAAATAACACTTTTAAAAGAGAAAATATGTATTATCATAGTACAAGAGTATTGCATGAGCATGTTTATGTTAGTGTTGTTCATGTACATATAAATTAAATATGAAAGTAAGTATAAATAAATGCACAAATAAATAAACAAACATGATTATAATTGCACTATTTATTTAATCATGTATTTTATTGGTTTTAGTCACCATCCAAATTAATTGTAGAAATTGTATTAATAGATCAGATAGCGCAATTATCTATTGTCGTATATATGCCCGTGCATGTCTAGGACTCGGCCTCAATACTCATGGCGTTGAACCATGACATGCCGCTAGGCATAACAATACAATTTTCGTACCGTTTTATGGTAACGGACATATCACTCTGAGTATCAATTATCAATT
Organism: Dracaena cambodiana; assembly: GCA_036321105.1. Lineage (NCBI taxonomy): Eukaryota > Viridiplantae > Streptophyta > Magnoliopsida > Asparagales > Asparagaceae > Dracaena > Dracaena cambodiana. The sequence continues at coordinate 22,188,572 of JAYEPQ010000008.1, read as the reverse complement.
GATGATCCAGTATCACCCAGGCCACTGCAGTAAAAAAATCTCGGTCTTAACATTACAATCATTTTTTATATGACACAGCTCTTATTCATCATATACTTTCTCCCATCCCCGAATTCATAATATATTATGCACATGACTTGCAATCATTATAATATGATTTATTTTATTTTATATCTGTTTGTTTATTTTCTTTTCCTTTCTTTAATTTATTTTTCAATTTATATTAACATACTTACTTCTCCACGACTGCACATGATTTGTATTATCATAGCACATGATTTATAGTATCATAGCATGATTAATTAGATATCTGTGTTATTTTAATAATATTAGTGCACAATTATATCACAATATATATATATATATATATATATATATATATATATATATATAATTGATTCAATAATCTAGTTCAGTTCTCAATACCAATCAATAGTTTAAATTATTGACCAAGTGCATTATGTAATAATACTGCATATTTATTTATTAAGTGCACTGCATATTCATTTATTAAGGTCCACTGCATTTTATTTATAAGACCTATTGCACATTTATTATTCATAAGCCCCACTGTATATTTATTATTTAGGTCTACTGTATCATTATTCATAAGCCCACTATATATTTCTTATTTAGGTCTACTACATTATTATTATTATTATTTTTTCCCAACTAGCCCACCCCATCCAACTCTGTTTTTTGTTTCTCTTGTTAATCCAGCCTAGCCCATCAAAATTGCATTATGTATTCTTTTCCGCTTGTTAATCTAGCCCAGCCCATCAAGATTGCATTATATATTCTTTTTTTAAATTGTTTTCCTTTTTTAGCCACTACTGCAACCCAGCCAAGACTCTCTTCTTTACAAGCTGGGCCGGACCAAGCCCATCAAAACTCATTCTCCCCTATTTTTTTCCTTCTCGGCCTAGCCCATCAAAACATTCTCTCCTTTCTCTGTTTCTCTCTCTCTCTCTTTTTTTTCTGCTTCTTCTTCCTCTCTGCTTCTTCTTCCTCTTCTTTTTCTTCTTCTTTTCTTTTTTCTTTTTATTTTATTTTTTTACCTATTTGCAAAATTTGTTGTAAAAAACATAATTATAATATGAGCATTCTCCTATCAAAAATAAAATTTTTACTCCGAATCCAAATTTAATTTAACAAAATGATTAATATTTAATTATTTCTACGACAATATAATCAACATAAAAAAAAATTATATTATTTAAAGAAAATAATCAATTCGATGTATTAGACGAAGAAGAAAAGTATATTATTCATATTGGGTTCCTTTTAATTTCCTTTGATCTCTTGAATTTTTTTTTTCTTTTTTCTTTTTTTTTTCCCTATTCTATTGATGCAGGTGAGAGAGAGAATGGGAAGAAAGAAAGTAGAGAGTGAGAGGAATAAATATTGCTATGGATTTTTTTTTTTTTTCTTTTTTGAATGAAACAAATGCAAGTGGCAACCATGTTGTTTTTCTTAAACACTTTGTAGCTTTCCTAGAGGAGCTACGAGGGTCCCCATGCCACCTTCACTATTCCCATGCCACCTTCAGTATTGTGCTGACACATCATGAGGTGTGTTGTTATTATTTTATTACTTACATTCCGGTAAATATTTTCTAAATGGTATCAATTTTACGTAGAATATAGTACT